>JARHVA010005982.1:227500-282500 GCA_037957365.1 Torreya grandis | reverse complement strand
ACAATGGATATTTATAGAATGAACAAATCTAAAGTGATTCATGGGTAAATCTAAAGGAGAGAAGGTTAAGGCCACAATTATTGCCCAAAATAAAAATTGTTTCTAATTTACGAGGGGGAAAACCCCTATATATAGGCCACAAATATGCCTAATAAAAGTTTACATGGGCCCAAAAAGGTGCCCAAATATATCCAAGTGGATGAAATGTTACAATGGAATATTCTAATTTTGAATTTACAAAACATCACTGAATATTCCTCATGGTCCTGAAGGAGGCTATTGGCCAACTTGTTGTTGTATCTATTTATTTTTTCCTTTTCCTTTATCTAAACCTCTATGCAGGTTAAGTAATCATGATCTATCTAGGTGATGTCTAGGATCATGGGCCAAAACAAGTTAGGTATCTCCTAGATGATCTTCTCATGTTCTTCAATCATAGGCCTCAATGCTTCTTCAATGGCCTCTACTTTCCGTAGCCTCTAATTGGAAAATTCCATAATATTCATCACCTTGATAGCTATATTTGAAATGGAAATATCTTATTGGAACTTGGAAATGAACACCTTCATATGGGCTCTAAACTCTTGGTCATCCATGAAGGTGCCATTAGGCTTGGTCACCCTAGTGACCATAGAATCCTTCAGTAACAAAGCTATTTTGAATTCATTTTTTTCCAAGGATGTAGTTGTATCCTTGACCTAATCCATCCATCTCTTCAATATCATTATCCTATTCATAAATATGGTATGTGAAGGAATGATATCCTCAATTAGAAAAAACTTGAGATTTGAAAACTTATTACTTCTTACAACTCTAGCCAAGTTTGCCATCTTGGCATCATAGAGTGCAAGTTTTTGGTCAAGTTTAATGACCACCTTGGATTGTAGGGTCTTATCTTCCTGCCTCATCTTCATGACTTTATAAAAGTTGAAGACATTGATAAAAAAATGTTTATTATTTAAATTATAGTGCCTTTTTGCATAGTGGGTAGTGTTTGCTCCTTCAACCTTTTCAACTCTTATTTCATCCCCTTCATCAAGGTTATTGTGGACTCTGCATTAGCTTGGACTAAGGAAACAACATCCTCTACATATTCATCCACCTATTTGGGGCCAAATTTCCTCTTTATTATCAAACTAAAGAGGGAAAATTAACTCTCATGGGTTAGCATTGAGATGTATTTTAGTTGATCAACCTACCTCCTAACCACCTTCTTTATGGTTCTTGTGGCAACATCAAACCTCAAACCAATTTGGGGGGAAAAGAGGACTACCTAAGGCCTCTCCTACATTGCTTCCTATATGACGTTTCTAACCCAATTTAGGGTAGTATCAGGTGTTATATATATGGGAGGTGATTACAATGGAGGTGCATGGGTTGAAGGAAATTACAAAGTTACAGTAGGGATGTACACATTTGTTGGGTCTAATTACCCAAGTGTATCAAATATAGATCTTGCAGGGCCCATGTCAAGAATGAATAAAGGAAAATTTGAAGGCACACTCATCTTATCAACTATAGTAATGTTGAGTGGATTTTGAAAAGTGAATTATTTTAAAATGGGCCTTAATGGCCTAGTAGATACAGGGGGGGCAAGGGCAAGTGATGCCCTAGTAGTGGTTGTCTAGGATGAAGTAATATGTGTAGTGGCATGAGAAATAAAGTGGTGGAAAGTGAATCCAAATAAAGTAATAGCTTGGCTCTACTAGTATCAGCTAAGGGACTGAGTGGTGGTGGTAGCTACAGAGGCTAATGACATTAGAGCTAATAGGGAAATAATGGTGGAAGGATCAAATATTAGAAAGAGATGAAAATGTAATTAGGGAGGAAGGTAATGGTAGAGTACTTAAATTAGGATCCTAAGGTGAGCCAGTGGTATAAATAGTCTCTTGATAAGTTGATGGATGGGTAATGGATCCTCTCATTATGGTCTTGGGCTCCTTCTTTCTTTCTTACACCTTTTCAATGATCCTCCCAACCAGTTCTTGTAGTTATTCCATTGAGATCTCAATGACTTACTATAATTATTTAAGATTGATGAAATTAAGGTAAGGTTAAATTATGATCTCTAGGGTTGATTCCATGTAAAATATAGAGATAAATTTTAGACCTTGGGAGGGGTCATGAGGGATATTTGATCGTCCTTGCTTGGAGCTTGGAGGCATGCCTTGACTACTTGAAGTGGCCTTTAGTGGGGTTATGCATAGTCTATTCCTAATGACAGTAACATTTTATTCTTCATATTCTTATTTTCTCTCTTCATTATCTACATCAAACATGCTTCTATGGGTTAGTGGTGGTTAAGGCCTTACAATGTCTTCTTTCTTCTTCTCTCTATCCAGTCTCATTTCAAGCTCTATGTTATTCCTAGTTACATTCCTGAGAACTACCTCATCATTCATAAAATTATTATAAATCCATTCATGAACCTATTTATGATTATTGTAATCTATAGACACATCTTTCTTGAATTTGAATAGATGGCTGACAATGACATTATCTGGGTCCCAAGGTCTAAATTCATCCGTAGGAATAGGTAGGAGTCCTAATGCCTTGTAGCCATAATGTTGTCATGTCATTTTGTGATCTCAGTCCTCCCTAAATTATAAGGAGTCATATGGGGTACTATCTTCTTCTTTTTTTTGAATATTCCATCAACTCTGTGTATAAGTTTATAGGCCATATCTTCCTTGACCAACTTCATATGCACATATCTTGGTAACCTAAGAGGAACCACCATTACTCCTTCCATTTGGATGACTGTGTAATCTGGGTATAGCTAGTAGCTTCCCAATTACTTTAGTGTTTGTATGATATCAAGGGGAACCCTTAACATCTCACACTTAGTGATTGATTTGTATATAATTGGGTATAATTCTAATGCAAATATTCTAATGTTGCATCTAAAATGATTAATGTGCATTATAGAGAATAATTGGGGATCAACTTCTAATGAATCAATGGACCATGCATTATAACCCAATAGGATAGTTGTGTAGATAACATATAGTATATAAATCATCATGAATAATTGGGCACCATTATTGAAAGTATCATTTATTACATATATCAAATTTTTTCTAGTAATATCCCTGAGTGGGGGAATCTATTGATTCTATAGGATTATCTACAATAGTGGAAGAGTATTTATATCTACATACGCAATATGTGTATTGCCAAATATTATTTTTGGTAGGTCCATGTTGATCCTAACTCCTTTATAGGATTTTTGAATATGTATATTCCCTTGGTCATCCATAAATAAAACTCCTGTTCAATCGATCACCCATCTATCCAAGACCTTCTCTAGGGAATGCAACTCATACCAGTTATAAATTTCACTCTAGTTATAGTCCATTTATGGGGAATGGAGGTCATAATAATATTCAAATTTGAGTCCTAATATGAATTCAATTTAGATCCCTTGGTTCATTTATTTGAGTAACCCATCCTCATATCTCGATCTCCCAAAGATGCCATAAACTAGGTCAGTGCATGGCATGACCTCTAGTTTTGTTTCGGCCTTATTTAGACTGATTGCACTAATGAAAAGGATGTTTGAGGCTAATTATATTATTTTAGGTATGGTATTAACCTCATATACTACCATAACCACTTCTATATTTAAGTAAATGTTTTTGTAATACATGCCCCCTAATGTTATGGCCTCGAGGATGAATTTTGTGTCCTTGAAAACAACTGAATCACCATACTAGAATAAGAAGTAATAATTTCTAAAATAAATTTTATTACCTAGAGTGGAGGGAAATACCTATGACATCTCTAAAATATTCTTGGTATAAACTAACATCCCTATGGTACCCTTCTATAACTCTCAAGATTCAATAATAACGGTCAAGGTGCAATCTATGAATATCTCAAGCTTTAGCATACTAGGAGATCATAAACAAAAAAAGAGAGAAAATGTGTTTATATTAAAATTCAAATGGTAATGGCATATTTGAGCATAATTTTGAAATATATCTTTGATTAATGTAATGTAGATGGCACTTCTGGTTCATACCATATTGATGGTAATCTTGTCAACTTTGCATGTGTTTAGAATAACTTCAAGCTATTGATTTTGGCATATAATTAAATTAGAATTCAAATTTAGTTCTAATTTTAATTTTATCTACCATAAATTTTATTTTTAAATGTAAATATTTCCATATTTTTACATGTGGCATACCACCTTGGATAAATTTATGCACTTGTGGTGACTATATATAACTAAGCTGCTTAGTCACCTTAAAGTCTAGACATGTGGAACCCTCTAAATCCCTTGAGGGATATTTAAATGTATCTTAGTGTGTTAACAAATTTATATCCTACCATGTGGTATCTTTAAATTTATGTCAAGATGTTGAATGGTGACTTTTATTTTTGATTGGTTACAGGGGTACCACATATCACTCTTGCAGGTAATCAGAGCTTTTTCTTCACTAGGTGACTCTCTCATGGGTAATCATATATTTTTATGGAATATAGATTCAAAATAATAACATGTTACATCACCATTAAATCCTAAGGTATACATGTGTCTCTCTTAGATGTGATCTAATAGATCTCAAATTGAATCAGTACATGAATGACATGTGGCATCATCACATGGGTCCAAACGAGACATGCATCATTTTGGTGGGCCTTTACTCATTCTTATACCACTTGTCATTTTTGAAAGGAGCCTCAGATAGATGAATACCATCGATATATGATTTAACAAATCTAGTGATACTAAATGTATTACTTATGAGTTCTCACAAGATTTATATGGATACAACGTGGTGTGGACATGCACTGATCATAGATGATTTTGAAGAGAACATGCATCGATTAAAAATGTTGCTTGAGCCTGGTCGGTGATTCTTGAGACACACGGTGGTATATCATGTGCTTATAGATTGAAGTGGGATTCATGGGGGATGTGTGGTTTCTCGGATTTAATGGGCTTGCTCTCATGGGATAATATTATGACACGTAGCCTTTGGATTTGAATTCTAATGTCTAGTCTTCTCATGATCTCTCTAAATGATGACATGTAACTCATAAATATTTTTATATTTATTCCAAGTATCTTTCACGGGATGCAATGAATATCTACAATGTTGTGAATCCAAATGAGGTATACATCTATCCTTGTTAATCCATAGTCTTAACTTTGGCATCCTATGAGGCATCATAAACTATAGCTTTAAATTGACATCCTATGAGGTCAAGTGAGAAGTTAAATTAGATTCTGAAAGATGTCATAACCTATATTCAACAAATTTAGACAAGTTTAAATGTATAATTTTATAACTAAATGATTTAAACATAATAATGTTAGTTTATCAAAATTCAGTGAAGCTTGTTGTGTTCATGTATGTTAGGGAGTTGGGTCACACTTCCTAAGTAGAGCTTGTCTTCACATCATTAAATCAATTCATGGTTTGAATAAAACTTGAAGAACTTATAATAACTCTTATATTTCTAAGGACTAATCTATATTCCAAAATGAATAATTAACTATAAACTATAGAAGCACAAGCATCGGTAAATTAAACCAAATCCATATGCAAAAGAATGATTTAACATGCTAGACATCTTGGGCACTTTAGAAAAATTAAGAAAGGAGGGTCCCCATTCTGGGAATGGGGGGTAGTTGATCATCAAAAAATGGTGACCTCTACATGGAAACATTAAAAAAATTAGAATTTAGATATTTTATTCAAAGATGAATCAAAATCTAGTTATCTTATTGTAATTTTTAGTCAATATCAAAACTACTTTTCAAAACTAATGAAAGCCCATAGGCTGGAAATAGAGTTTAAACATTCAAAACAAGCATACTATGTGTGTGCTTTGAGGTTCATTAACCATTGCCATTGGGTTCATAAATGATGACTTTCAATCTTCAAGACATAAACCATGAAGTGACATAAGCATTCTTTAGGTTTTATATAATAATGCTTTATTTAGTTAGGGATGTCTTAGGCATTGTTATGATGTCATCTAGGCATCCATAGCCCTAATAGAGATACCTTTGGATTTACTCTAATCCTTGATCTACTTCTATCCAAACGTCCATAACCCCAGTATAGATTGCCTAAATCACCATTCACAAAATTTGAAATTATTTTATGATTTCACTTCATTAGTGTATGATATTTTTTTATACCTGCATTCATAAACCAGAATGGTTAGGAACTAGAATTAGCTAGGTGTATGGTTATGTCAAGACATAGTCTAAAAGTAATTCACTTTCAGATATCAAGTTCTACCTTGGAAATTTATTTGGTGAATTTAAGTGACAATATCATGATACACACAACCTCAAACTTTAGTTAAAGCAAATGTTCAATCATCTAAACTATATTATAGCCTTAAAATGACTTAGGATTGTCATGAGATAACTACTTCTAATTAACCCCACCCAAAATTTCTAAATCAAAACATTCTAAAGGTTTCTTAACTTTGGACAACCAATGTTGAAAAATAATAATATCCTTTTCCCATTTTTAGGACTAGATTAACACAAATTGAGCCCATGAATTCTTCTCCAGAGGACTTATTACTAAGCTAAAACACACAACAAGAAACAAACAACAAGAACAAAGAAGGAAAACATATAAAATGAAATCAAAGTAGGAAATCAAGAAAGAAAAAAATAGGAAAGTAAAGCAAGAAATAAAATTATTGTACTCCTACCTACTCTAACTATAAACAAGATTACATTCCTTCTAGAGTTTGTGATAGAGCAATAGAGAAATAATGTTTCAGATATTTCCCATTGACTGGTAAGGTTAACTCATTCCCTTGCAGGTCTTTGAACTTAAATGCATTTTTACCCAATATGTCTACCACTTGATATGGTATGATCAAGAGAGGAGTGAAGTTGTCATGATGTCATTTCTTCTCATGGGGCTTGTCCCATAGTAGGAATAAGTATGATATTTAGAATGTTTTAATTTTGGCTCACTTGTAAAACCATTTCTTCACAACATCCTAATGGTTGCTAAAGTTTTTCAATGCTTCATCTCATGCATCTTCCATTTGGATGATTTTTAATATCTGGGACTATATTATTTTGTCATCTTCCATGTATTCGGCCATAAAATCATAGTGAGTAACTTTAGCATGATAGGAAAAATAGGCTATTTCCCATAGACTAATAGGAATGGGGATGCCTTGAGTACCTATTTATATCTATTTTGATATTCCCATAGAGCATACTTTAGCAAGGATTGACATTCTCTAGGTTTCTCTTTTGCATACTTCCTGATGGCATTCATCAATTTATTATTGGTAGATTCTACAACACCATTACCCTAAGGGTAGTAGTTTGAAGCAAAATTGATGACTATCTAATTATCATAATTCTATTTGGTTAATTTTTCTAATGCAAAGGATAGGCCATTATTGCATACTAAAGATAGGGGCATCCTAAGTTGAGTAATGACATTCTCTTCCAAAAAATTGATGAAATTAATTGCTCTACTATTCTTGGTGGCCACTACTTCAGTCCACCTAGTGTAATAATATATGAAAGTGAGTACAATTTTGTGTCCTATTGAGGAGTTAGGATTGATCACTCTTATGAAATTGAGGATCGATTAGGCAAATGGTTTTACCTTAATCACTAGTTGAAAATGCATGGCTTCCTTTGTCTCTCATCGATCAAATACTTGGCATTGATGACAAGTCCACACATGGGCATGGGCATCTTTAAATATGCTTGGCCAATAATATATAACTCTCAATATCTTGTGTGTTGTGGTACACCCTAAAAGATGACCACTTCCTAGTTTGTCATGGAAACTGTCCATGATTTATGTGGCTTTGGATATATAAACACATCTTACATAAACCCCCTCATAGTTAATTCTATAGAGGACCCCTCATTTAATCATAAAGTAAGATGATCTCAACCTGAGGGATCTTGTCTACTCTATTTTAAAGTGTGGAAAACATAATCTGTGCAACATATTGTGAATACTATCCTTGTACAAGTCTCCACTAGGTACTTGACTTGTTTCAACCTGTAAAATGTCAATATGTGGATCAATATTTACAATGAGCTGGATTAAACCTTGCCCTCTAACTAGCTTAGAAGATTTTATTTATAAATCATATTCTTGGAGTTTGGTCATCCACTTACCTTTTTATTCTCCAATCTCATTTTGTTCTATCATCAACTTGGCATCCAAATTAGACACTATGGCATATGTTTTGTTTCTTACGATGTAGTGTCTAAACTCATTGATAACCGTTACTAGCATGTAAGGTTATTTATCTAGAATAGGATAGTTCATCTCCATGTTGTTAAAATTGGTGATCATGAAGGCTATGGGGTGTTCTTTATCATCCTCTTTATAAATTAAGATACTGGAAATAGTATGATCAAAAGCAAAAGAATATAGATATAAATCCTTACAAAAATTAGGACTTATCAGAACAAGAGCTTGAACAATAGCATCTTTGATATCTTGAAAGGCCCTTTTCACTTTAACAGTCCATTTTATCTTATAATATTTCTTTAGCATCATGTTGAGTGGTCTTATAATCTCTATAAAACCAAATATAAGTTTTATTACAAAATTAATCTTGCCAAAGAAAGATTTCAACTTTTTTTGCTATTATTAATCTCTATCTTTGAAATTGCATTTATCCTATTAGGATCAATAGTCATACCTTCCTGAGTGATTACATGTCCTATAATTTTTCCTCTAGTTACACATAAGATGCTTTTCTTGGGTTTTAAATAAATTCCATACCTCCTACACTTATCCAACACATGTTCCAAATGCATCATGTGATCTCCTTTATTTTTATGAAAACTATTAGATCATCCATTTAGATAATGATGCACTTACTAATTAATCTATGGAATGCATGGTCCATCGCTAACTAGAAAGTTACTCCTGCATTGATCAATCTAAATGGTGTTAGTTTGTATGCAAATGTTCCCCACTTGGTGGTGAAATCAGTTTTCATTCTATTATTCTTATTCACTAGGACTTGGTTCTAGCCTAAGAAACCATCAAGAAATTACATCATTCTAGACCCCCTCACTAACTGAATGACCTCATGTAAAGATGGAAAAGGATAATTGTCCTTATCTGAAGATCTATTTAAGTTTATGAAATCAACACAAACTCTAATTTCTCCATTATTATTTCTAACTAGCACAAGATTGGCAACACATGTTGAGTGCCATATGGGGAAGATTATCCTTGCATCTATCAATTTCTTCACTTCTTTATAATTTAGAGGTTTTAGTACTAGATTAATTGGTCTCTTTTTTTTCCTGAAGGGTTTGTAGGCATCTTTTAAGGGGATAGTATGAGTAATCACACTAGTATCAAATATTTTGAGGTCATCATATGACTAGGCAATGACATCTTTGAACTTGGTTAGAAGGCAAACAATTTTCTCAGCTCTTCATCAGTGCAAACTACACCAATGTTAACATTTTTCTCATTCCCATAGTTTCCCATGTTAAATTTCTTGTAATCCTTTCCATTCACCTTGGTTTATTTATCTTCTATTCTTTGCTTATCTAGATCAAAAATCCTAAGGAGATCATGCCCTTGGGAATTCTCTTATCCTTTAGTTGGATCATTCCATCTTCTTTATCCTTTGAACTTTGTACAGGACTTTCATCCTATTCATCAAAGATGTGAGAATTGAATATGCTAGTATTGCACATGAAGTCAAGTATTTGATTATCATCATCAAAAACTTGGAAGTGATTGATGTTGTCTAGCATAAAGGGGCATGAGATTATCTCCACAATAAACTCTTGAAAGTTTAAAGGCTCTAGAGGCACCAAGTTTGATGTTGTTGAAGCTAGAGAATATACCAATTGGTTTTATTCTTTGGGAAAATAAATAATTTTAAATGAGTAAAAATACTCAATTAAATCCCAAGCTCTAAATTTATACTTTCTTAGATAAGAAATATTACATGAATATCTGATTTTGACTTGGTTAACAACTAAATCTAAATCACCATAGACTAACAGTTCTTTTACCTTATGTTTAATTACAAATTGAAGTCTTAAAAAAAGAGATTCATATTCTACTAAATTATTAGTACAAGATAACTATAATCTATAAAAATATAGCTATTGTTTGCCTTTAGGAGTTTTCAAAAAAATTATAATGCCAAAACATTTCTTAGCTCATGCACCATCGAAGTACAATGTCTAAGGACCTTTGCTTTCTTCTTTTATCTTGTCATCTGTAATAATGTCAATCGTTTCCAAAGTGTAAACACATAAGTCTAAGGATTGGCAATTTACCTTTTCATTCTTGGCATTGTATTTTGTGATCATTTTTTCATCTTGGGTTCTTGATCGATGTTGATCTAATTGAGAATCCCATGCTAAAGCAGCCACATGTGAAAATAATCAGTGGACATATATCCATTAAAAGATTTAGTCTAGTCATAAATTAATAACAATCTATAAGCCTCAAGTATGTCAATGACTTGAATTTTGATGAATTTTTGGATTCGAGGATCATGACCGAGCTATGTATGAATATTTAACATTTCACCCACCACTTTCACTCTTGACATGTCCAATTACACCACTACCTTTTTTGATTTAACTATGCTAAATACCAATTTTTCATAGATTCCTAGAGGCATAATGATTGCTAAAGAACTAGAATCAAGTAAGCAATCATGGAAACTTTTACCAAATATCCCTATAGTCAATAGAAATGGTGGAACTTAATGCTTATGCTTATACATTACCACATTTTCTTGAGATAGTTTAGCTTTGTTGGAGCTAAGCTTTTCATTTAATGATTTTATTAGTAAATCATGCTATTTAGTGATTTAATTGAGCTCATTCAAAGTTATATTTTCCTTGATATTCTTCATGTCTTCTACTAGGTTATATCCACCTTTTGATGTTGTGCAGGAAGTTTTTATGGTTGGCTAACTCTCTTTACCTTTAGGGTATTAAGGGTTATTATCTATCCTACCATCAAGAGGTGTATTTGGTTTATTAGGTGGGGTAGAATTTGTTAATAGAGGTGGTTTCTAATATTTAATTCTAATGGAATAGTTTCTCCTCTCGTATTATTGGAAAGCATGTATTTGCTCAACATTATCTTTAGGTTCATTTTCATCTTGACTAGGAAAATCATAGGTCTCAACCATGAGAATAGTTTTTTAGGTTCTAAAGGAATCATTACTATTATCAGAGCTATTAACATTATTTTGATCAGTTGAATTCATCAAAAACCCCTCCATTGGCTATTAATAGCTTCAAATGCATGGTATAACTCAACACAATCTAGTTCTTCATGTCTACTAGTATTGTGCACATAGTACCAATTAGGAAAGGACATCTCACAAATTTTGATCTCAAGCAATTTTCCCAAAGGGGGATCACTATTATTGTTAGACCTATTGAAAGGTCTGTTATATCTCTAAAACTTATAAATTCTATTAGAACTCTCACTAGTATTTCCCATCTATTTCCTGAGATCCAAGAAATCATTAGTGAGTTTCTAAATGGTTTTTTGTATTGATTCTAACTCTCCTTTTGAAGGATCTGATTTCTTATTCTGGGTTACAATCTAAACATTATTGTTATTCATAACAAATATTATTTGATTCACATTATTCTATGGATGTGCTTCAACATTTGCTTGGTTAAATAATCCTAGTTATTCATTGGGTGCAACATGGCTCAAAGGTAATTGGTTGATCACTGACAATTGGTTTAATTTAGGGTAATTTTGATTCATGTTACGTATGACATTCAAAATTGGCATCAATGGATTAATATTTGGTATAGAAAAATCATGATACCCTTGTGGGTGCATTTGCTCATCAATATGGAAGGCTTCATCATATGCCAAAGGAAACATGTCAATGTTCAAGTCTCTCTTCAAGAAGATGGATATCATCAAATCCAAAACATTATTTTATATCTCTAAATCTAAATAATATGTTAGCTTGTAGGGGAGATGTTAGGGTATATATCTTTTGGAACCTTGTAGTGAACATTCTAATTGGTTCCTTTATGTCCCTTTTGAGGGTTGTGAACTATTGGTACACAAATCTTGAGCTTACTGCCCTATGAAATTGGGAAATAAAAGTGTCATTAAACTGACCCCATCCCATGATGGAATCTTTGGGCAAGTTAAGAAACCAATTATAAGCCATATAGTAAAATGTGAATGGAAAGGGACAACATGCCACATCCTCATGGATCAAATTAAGTAATCTCAATAATGCCTTAAAGGACTTTATATGATCTTCAAGAGTTACTCTATCGATGGGGGTAAAGAGAGGAAAACATTTCTCTATATTTCTTGGAAAATTGTATAAGGGTATGAGGATATTGATAGATGAACCAACTAACCATGCCATGATTAGCACAAGGGGTTACAAATTTTTGCTACATGGGGAATTTGGCTAGGTCCTATATTTCTTACATTTACCTTTGTCTACTATAGCCTTTATATGGGTTTCTAGGGATGTCAAAGGGATCGTGGGTTCAGATCAGGATCTAGTTATAATCCTAGGCAGCTCCAGAATGTAGAACGAGTACTAAGAGTAAAGGAGATTCAAAAAGAGTCTCACAAGTGATAAATATTACAAAGATCAATCAGTATTCCATAGAAAAGCTTTAGATTAAGTATATTTACTTTGATCTTTGAGGATATAAGATTAGAAACCTTAGACTTCTTAATATCTACACAAATATTGTTAGTCTCATATGCTAACCTATAAAGATCAGTGTTAGACTAAGATTTGAAAGCATTCTTATGCCTTATTTTACAATATAAAAGTGTTTGAGCACTTTAAAATGCCTTTTCATATAAGGCTACACAAAGGTTCACCTAATTCCAAATAAATTAGAGTAATTCCAATCTCAACTATTTAGATCCAATACCAGTGAGGTCTCAACAATCGATCTTTACACAAATTCTTATAAATATCCAAATTCTTTACCAAATTTATGTGAATCTTAGAAAAATGATCATAATAACCTTGAATATGCTTAAATAATAGGGTATTTCACCCATCTTTACACAAATTTAAAAAAATATCAAGATTATTTATCAATTTTTTACTAATGAACTCTAACTTTGATGAAATCCTTCAAAGAATACAAACATTCCTACAAAGAATGAAAATATTTATGTAAATAATGTAGACCTTTAGTGTTATTTAACAATATTTGCATACTCTAAAAAAAATATTCATGTGTATAATGAATTACAGTACAGTTCTACAAAGATGCATGAAATTAATTGCATGGGGCCCTCCTTCTAGCACCAGTTTTTCCCTTCCTATTGATGCACTTAATGTGTTCCCTATGTCACTAGGGAATGAAGGGAAAGCAATGAACTAAATTTTAAGTCCTATAAGACTTAGGGCTTGAGTTTTTTTATACAAATACAATTGGAAATAACACAATATCAAAGATATGGTCACCACTTGTGAGTCTATAAGTAGACTTTACTATAGGGAAAATAAATTATATGCAATAACACTTTATTCTTGATAATATTTGTGAAATTATTCTAATATTTGTTAATCATTTCCTAAAATATAAACAAACAATGGATATTTATAGAATGAACTATGCTAAAGTGAGTCATGGGCATATCCAAAGGAGAGAAGGGCAAGGAAGAAAACATAATTTGCTTAAGATGTTCAAAGATATCAATTCTTCTAACTTCTAGAATAAAAACACATAAAACTAATGCTCACCATCTCCAATTCATTACTCAAATCTATATCAACTTAGTTGAGTTTTTAATGGAAAAGAAATGGATATATCTATAATCATACATTGCACAAAGATTACTCATTCATAGTAGATTGAATAACACATTTATTTACAAATAAGATGAAAACAAAGCATATATACTGGTAGAATTTTCATCCTAGTGTTAGATTTAAGATAAAAAATGCATATATTGAATGCTATTGTCTAATTAGTCAGTAGAAAGAAACCATTAGTCATCTAAAAGCATGAAGAATAGAAACTATAAAAATACAAAATCAAGCACTTCAAACAAACTTTTGAGCTCTTAGATCTTTTGTATTAATTCTTATAACAATTGTTTCTTATTTACAATGAGGTTGATAACTCTATACATAGGCCAAAAGATAACTAAGACAAGTTTATGTGGTCCTATAAAAGGCACCCAAATACAACCAAGTAGCTAAAATGTTACAATGAAATATTATAATTTTGAATTTACAAAACATAACCAAATATTCCTCATGGTCTTGAAGGAGGATGTTGTCCAGCTTGATACTATTGTCTCTATTTATTTTCTACCTCTTCCTTCATCCAAACCTCTATGTAGGCTAAGTAATCCCTGTCTATCTAGAGAAAGTCCAAGATCATTGGCCAAAACAAGTCAAGTATCTCCTAGATGAGCTTCTTGTGTTCTACAAGCATAGACTTTAATTTTTCTTCAATTGTCTCTAATTTCTATATCCTCTAATTGGCAAATGCCACAATATTCAGTACCTTGGTAGTTTTCATTGCACTAAAAATATCCTGTTAAAACTAAGAAATTAATTTATTCATTTGCAATCTAAACTCTTGGTAATCTATGAAGGTGCCATTAGGCTTGGTCACCCTAATGATCATGGCATCCTTTAGCAATAAATCTAATTTGAATTTGATTTTATCTAAGGATGTAGTTACATCCTTGACCTAATCTAACCATCTCTTCAATATCCTTCTCCTTTTCATCGGGATGGTCTATACAAGAATGATATCCTCAAGTGGTAAAACCTTGAGATCTGAGAGCTTATTACTTCTTGCAACTCTAGCCATTTTTTCCATCTTCGCATCATAGAGTGCAAGTTTATGGTCAAGTTTAATGACCAAATTTTATTATAGGGTCCCATCTTCCTACCTCCTCTTCACGACTTTATACAAGTTAAATACATTGATAACAATGTTTATTATTTGACTTATAATGACTTTTGGCATAGTGGGCAGTGCTTACTCCTTCAACCTTTTCAACTCTTACTGCATCCCCTTCATTAAGGCTATTATGGAGTCTACATTAGCTTGGACTGAGGACACATGTTCCTATTCAAATTCATCTACCTCTCTAAGGATATCTTTCCTCTTTATTTTCAAATGGAAGAGGGACTCTTCACTCTTATGGGCAACAACTGAGCTAGATTGTGGTTGCTCAACCTACCTCCTAACTACCCTTTTCATATTTCTTGTGGCATCATCAAACCTCATACCAATTTTGGGGGTAGAGAGGACTACATGAGGCCTCTCCTACCTTCTTTCCTATATGATATATTTAACACAATTTGGGATAGTAGTAGGTGTTGGTTGTGTGGGAGGTGCTTGGGTTGAGAAAGAAGCCAAAGCTATAGAAAAGATGTACAAGTTTATTGGTTCTAATTCCCAAAGTGTATCAAATATATATCTTATATGGACCATGTCAAGAATAAATGAAGGCAACTTTGAAGGAACACTCATCTTAGTAGTTATAGTAATGTTGAGTGGCTTTTGAAAGGTGAATTGATTTTAAATGGGCCTTAATGGCCTAGTAGATGTAAGAGATCCAAGGGAAAGTGATGAAATAGTAGTGGTTGCCTATGAAGAAGCAATATGTGTAATGTAATGAGTAATAAAGTGGGGGGAAATGAGCCAAATGAAGTACTATCTTGGTTCATACTAGTGTTAGTTGAGGATTGAGTGGTGGTGGTAGTTGTAGAGGTTGATGACATTGGAGCCAATGGGGAAGCAATGATGGAAGGATCAAATGTAAAATTAGAAGTAGAAACATATGTAAATGTAATTAGGGAGGAAGGTAATGGAAGATTATTTACATAAGGAGATTGAAGTGATATAGTGGTAGTAGCAGTCTCTTAAGAATATAATGGATGGGTAATGGATCCTCTCATTATGGTCATGGGTTCTTTCTTTCTTTTGTACATGTTTTCAATGCACTTCCCAACTAGTGCTTGTAGTTCTTCCATTGAGAGATCAATGCCTTGTTACAATTCTTCAAGATCAATGACATTAGGGTCAAGTTGACTTATGATCTCTAGGGAAGATCCCATGGTAGATGTAGAGACAAATGTAGGACTTTGGGAGGGTTCATGTTGGTTTCTTTATCCTCCTTACTCAGAGCTTGAAGGCATACCTTGACTACTTAAAGTGGCCTATAGTGTGTTGGTTGAATATTTTGTCGATCAACGTACTGATAAACAAAATAGGTCTGATCAACCAAAGTAGGAAGATAAGTCATCCAAATGTATAGCTTTACCACATCAAAAAGACACTAATCTCTCCTCTCATCAAGGGGAGGTTCCCTGTAGGTATGCTATATATGTATATATAATAATACTCATGGGTGGGACAAACCATCCATCTCTCTTCTTTCAGAGATGATGCACGCAAATCAAAGGAAAAACTTAGGGGAAATGATAGATAATACTCCTCTTCTTTCAAAAGTACTATTCAGCAAACCACATGAATACTCCTGGCAGTAACAAAAAATGTAGCAAAAGATGCAATAACCAGCAAATCAAGATGCAGCTCAAAGTCTTCACCTGGATTGCTTAAGAGTAAGATACGAAGGACAATGAGGGCACAAAGTCACCTCAAGGACCTTTACATAGAAATGAAAAGAAAATAAACTAAAGGCAATTATGGGGGGCACAAAGTCTCTCCATAGTCAACTCTTTAGGACACCTTCTTGACTGCTGTCACTAATTCTACTTGTTAAATTAAATGAACAGAAGATATATTGAAGAAAAAGACATAAGAACAATTTCCTCAATAACAAAGATATTACAACACAAAGTCTAAAAAACCACTTGCTTTCTTATTCCAGTAACAAAATATGATCGGTAATCGAAGCTCAAAGTCTCAGTAATGCTTTACCATTTAGGTAGAGTTTCATTCTAAATGTCAAAAAAGAGATTCTTATTACAATAGAAGAAATTCACTTATATAGCCTCTTCAAGAAGAGCTTGGGAACAATCAATACATCATTTTGCATTGGAATCTATTAAGAAGACATGCCAGAACTTAGGGGTGCTTTACCCATTTGATTTTATCAATGTAAGTAAATAAGTCACGCTTATTGAAATTTGTAACTTCTAATGTTCACCTGGCAATTTGATCTTATCTTCATCATTCCTCCTTGTCTGATTAATTGAATTGGGTCCTAGATTTAGTTTACTATTCTGTTCCTTCTCCACTTTCTGCTAGTCTTGGCTTTGATATTTGTGATTGTATTTTGGTCTGTATGTTTAAAGGATCAATAGCTAATTCACTGTGTTGAATTTGACATTTTTGGGTGCGTCATTCCTTTGTCTTCTTTTGGCTTTTCTATTTGGCACTTTTCTGGATTGAACTTGCCCTTTCAGGCCTTAATAAATGACCCATTTTGAGTCAGGAAGAGTCTCTCACAAGGGTATCTACCCTTCAGGCAGTCTTTGAATGATCTTTAGGCTTCTTCGGGAAACTCTTTGAACTTTGGCGATGAACCAACTATTGAACTGTTCCATTGAACCAAGGCTTTGAACCATGTGTTTGAACTAACCATTGAGCCAAAGCTTTGAACCTTTTCATTGAACCAAGATGTTGAACCAAATTTTGGTTCAACGGTTCAAACAAAGCCTTGAACTGACTGACAAACCGTTTGATTGAGCCAAAGAATGAATCAAAGCGTTGAAACTAAGTGGATGAACCAAATGTTGAAATAAAGTGTTGAATTGATTGATTGAACCCACCTTTGAAATATTTGATGTTGAACCAAATGTTGAACTTGCTACTGATGCTTATCGATGGAAATTTCTGTAGAAGTCGTGAAGCTTGTTGAACTTGTAGAAATGAGCCTGTTTGTAGTCCATAGATTTTTAAAAATCTTGAAAAATGAGGAATTGGAATGCTCAAGACAAAATTTGGAAAGGGAAGAGATAATTTTGGTCTATAGGACCAAAATAATTCAAATGTTGTTCCAAAAATAGCTGATATTTTTGGGGGACAACAGCTGGCTCCAGTTGGGGAACTTCTATCAATTGCAAAAAGAATTGAAAGGAGTAGAATCCAGAATCTCCAGTGTCTTCATGTGTACCATTGGGTTACAGAGTCATGCTACCCAGAAATGAAAGGCTTCAAAAATGGAAACAATTGAAACAAAAATAGAAATAAAAATTGTACAAATATACATATATACATATGCAATGATCTGATACTTCAAGAGTTGAAGTGTTTTAGATGCTGCCCATTGTGGGGCAGAGAAAAGAGTGTGTCATCTTGATATTTCTGTAGAAAGCTATTTTCACCAATGTGTTGATGAATTATAAATGGGCCTCTCCAAAGGGAGTCAAACTTTCCATGCATCCCCTTTGATTCTCTCCTTTTGTCCCATAGCAGGACTTGATCTCCAATCTAGAAATCATGATTTTTGGCCTTCTAGTCAAAGAGTTTCTTTACCAGACTTTGATGAGCAGAAATTCTATCTACCACCATGGTTCTCTGTGCTTCCAGCTAAGTTAGGCACATGATTATTTTGTCAAGAGAACTCTCATAGGTCTGATCTTCAATGGCCTTCACCAATTTCAAGGCTAGTAACTCCAAGGTGATTGGTATCTCAGCATTAATACTATAAAGAAGTTGAAAAGGAGACATACCAATTGCCCTCTTTGGTGTGATCCTGTCTGCCCATAGAGCATCAACTAATGCTTTGTGCCATGTCCTTTGATTATCATCTGCTAGCTTTTTTATAATAGTTACCAAATTCTTATTGCTAGACTCAACTTGTCCATTCCCTTATGGAAAATAATCAGAACAATGAGAGAGTGTAATTCCATAAAGAAAATAGAATTGTGTAATCTCTTGAGAGGTGAAACAAGCTGCATTATCAGTAACAATTTTGAGTGGAACTCCAAACCTAGAAATGATATTTTATTTGAAGAAGTTGCATACAACTTTTGAAGTAGCATGCTTAGTTGGAATTGTTTCTACCCACTTGGTGAAATAATCAGTTGTTGTAAGGACATAATCATGTCTAGTGCTTGAAGATGGGTTTATTGTCCCAATAAAATCAAGTCCCCATTGCTGGAAAGGTTCCTCTATGATTACTGGCTTGAGAGGTAAGGTAGCCAACTTGGGTCTTCCAACAAATTGCTGACAGAGTTCACATTTCCTCACCCACTTATGTGCATCTTGGAAAAGAGTTGGCCAGTAATACCTGGCTCATAGAATATTGTGAGTAGTCACAGAGGCTAAAAAATGTCCTCCACAGGCTATATTGTGGAAAGATTTCAAAAGCTGGGTTTGCTGCTCCTTATCTACACAGTGAAGGAATACTCCATCTATGCTTCTCTTATACAAGCCGTTATCCCAAAGGATAAAATTGGCAGCTTTCAACTTGATACTCCTCCTTTATTTGTAAGACAAATGAGCAAGACATTCACCATAAGTTAGAAAATAGGCAATACCTGAGTACCATTCATTGGTAGTGGAGACAAAAAAGACTGTTGAAGTATTTTCCACTTTAGCTTCTTCATGCTATGTATCTTCTTGGCTTATTGTCAGCCATAAATTGGCATGGGCGTTTACCTCTGACCAACTTTGTTGTCTTGATATCCAGATCAAATTCTTGGATCTTTACAATCCAATTACCTCTCTTTGTGCCAAACTCCTACTGAGTTAATATAGACTTGACTATAGTGTCAGGAACTAAGGCAGTAGTATATGAATTCAGAATATAAAAGTGAAAATGTTTGACTACTTTTACCAATGCATAAGCATGCTTTTCTATATTTGAATACTTCATTTCATGGGTTTTGAGAGGGCAACTCATGAAATAGATGGGGGATTCCATACCTTCTTTATCTTATTGAACAAGAATCAATTAAAGAGTATGCTCAGACACATAGCTATATATGATTAAATCTTTGTGGTAATCTAGACAAACTAGGGTAGGGGAGTGAGCAATGGTAGTCTTGATATCTTGAAATGTTGATTTGCCTTCTTTAGTCCAACTGAAGACAGTCTTCCCTTTCATCATGTTCACAATGTCTAGTCTTCTCAGCAAATTCGAAGATGAATCTCCATAAGAAATTCACCTTTCTAAAGAAATAATGAACAACATTCTTATTTGTAGGTAGATTAAGCTCTTGAATAGACTTGACTCTGTCTAAGTCAATCTTTATGCCTTATTTGGACACAATGTGTCCAAGGAGTTTCCCTTCTGTTACTCCAAAAATAGACTTTTTAGGATTTAAGGAAATACCATTCTAGTGGCAGTGCTCCAGCACTTGCTATAGGTGGAGTACATGATCAGATCGATGCTTTGAAAAGATAGTCAAATCGTCAAGGTATACCACTATGAATTTACCAATCTCATCTTTGAAAGCCAGATTCATAGCTCTCTGAGAAGTAGCACCAGCATTTATTAGACCAAAAAACATTCTCCTATATGAAAATGTACCCCAAGGCATGGTGAATGCAGTCTTGTGTTGGTCTGTTTCACCAACTTCAACTTGGTTATAACCCTAGCATTGATAACATCTCTGCACCTATCACTATTTGAAGCACTTGATCCATAATTGGCAAAGGATAATTATCTTTTAAAGATGCTTGATTCAGATTTCTAAAATCTACACAAATGCAAATTTCACCATTCTTCTTCCTTATAGGCAATATGTTTGAAATCCATATATAATGATGGATTGGGAAGATGATTCTAGCATTTAACATCTTTTGTATCTCAGACAAAATAGTACCTGACATTTTTATATTATACTGTCTCAATTTTTGCTTGTATGACATTGAGTCGGCCTTGAGAGGAATGTTATGGCAGATTTCATCTGGTCTAAGAGACTTCAAGTCTTCCTAATAATATGCTAAGACATCCATGTATTGACAAAGTAAAGAAGTGAACTTGAATCTTTCTTTATGGGTGTAGCACTTACCAATATTAATCATCTTGGGATTTTCTTCAGTAGATAGATACACTTGATCGAATCCTTGAGAGAAACTCAAGTCTATTTGTTTTTGTTTAATGAATCTATCATGTTTGTCAAAAAACTTTTCAAGAGAAACTAGGCCTTTGGGAATTTTGTTTCCTTTCAGCTGCAATAATTCTTCATTTATATTTGAGCTGAATTCAGACACAGATTCATTCTTTTAAGGTTCACTGCCTTTAAAACATAGCTATTCAAAATTATCTTTTTGTTCCAAGAAGGAAATGATTTGATGATCATCATTGAACACTTTCCAATGATCAGCATTGTCAGGAACACTTGGCCTATAAACCAGCTCAATGGTATACCTGTCTTCTTTGAAATCTAAATGAAGAACTAAGAGAGTTCCTAAAATAGCAAGTGCATCAGCTCTGTCATTAAACACTCTAGGTATGGTAGAAATGTTGAAAGCATCAAAACTTTCAGTTTGGTCCCAAAATAAGTTATGATAGTGGCATAATCTTTCATTCTTAGTTTGGTATAAATTCCTCACTTGGCAAACTATTAATTCAGCATCCCCTTTGGCATGAAGAAACTTAATGCCTTTTTCTTGAGCAGCCTTCATGCCCAGCAACAAAGATTCATATTCAGCTGTATTGTTAGTATTGTTGAACTATAATTTTTAAGATGAAGGGAACATATCTCCTTGAAGAGATATCAAAACAATCCCAGCCCCTGAACTGGTAGAATAATAGCTACCATCAAATTCCAAAGTCCATATTTCATCTGATACTGACTTTTCTTTAGACTTTCCTTCATCATAAATGGAGAATCCTCCTTGGTCTGTACTGTAGCTTACCAATTTTTCTATTGTTTTTGTTGAACTAATTTTTGAGTTGATACTTTTAGGTGTTTCATGCACTCCATCTGTAAATAGAAAATAATTACCCATACCTGTGAATTCAAAAAGAGTTTGAGCTTCAGGGGTTGATGTCTGAGTGACCAAAAATTTTGCTTCCTTTTCAAGGAGCAATTTCTTCATCACACTTTGGACAGAGATCCTTGCCTCAGATAGATCCATGCTTAATTCACCTCCCACATCCTTGCAAAAATTTCATCTAAGCAAAATGCCATAAGATGTTGGGACATCAGCCACCAAGATAGTCATCTTAATTCTCTTGGCTGGGAAGGCTGCAAATGCAAATTAGGCATCTTTGATTTGTCCCAAAAATGGTACTTGCTTATTCTCCATGGAGAAACATCTCCCAAATGTCTTGGTTAGTGTGAGACCAAGGGATTCAGCCATTTTAGCAGGCATGACATTGTCTAAAGCTCCATAATCAATGATGCAATTATTTATCTTATATCCATTTATCAGCAATGTGACATAAAAAGGTTTAGTCCTACCAGGAGCAGTAGGGGGAGTAGTGACAAGGTTGTTCCTGGTGGGTACATTTTTGGTAGCATCATGTGTCACCTTGGGGATTGTTCATTCAATAGGGATGTTTTGATTTTTAACACATTGAATCAGTCTATCTAATTGCTCAAGATGGGACTATATAAATTCAAATTCAGACATTTGAATTTTGGTTCTCTTTATATGGTCAATGATATCAAATGCTTGGAATGAGCTAGGAGCATAGGATGAGAGTTCATACTTTTAATTTTTTAAAGGTGGAGGACTGGACTATGAAATTGAAGTAGAAGGCGTAGGGGTATTTACCTTTCTTGAAACCATCGGGTCCTTTGGCTGGAAAGGTAGAGTGGATCCTCACTTAGCAATTGAAACTACTGATTGAGGTCACTCCTCTGCTTTCTCTTTATTAGCTTGTTGAGATGATTGATTTTTAGACCTGGTGAATATAGCATATGACCCCTTAGCTACATGGCCTTCACTTCTGGGTTCATCCTGATAGTTCAAGAAACTAATATGGGAGTCGCTAGCAATTATTCTTCTTCCTCAATGAAGAGATTAGCATCATCTTCAGGATTTAACTCAGACTGGAATGAAAAATTTGCTTCAACTTCAAGATATTCAACTGTTGAGTTGTTTGGAGGCACTTCAAGGGCAAGATTCCTCTATGGGGGAGGAAGGCAATTTTGTTGTCCTTGATTCTTGGTAGCATTGCCTTGGTACACCTAATTCTATAAAGTCCTCCTGGGCATATCTCTATATGCAAGAGAAGATGACATCCCTTGCACCACTTGCTTTCTCAAAGCTAGCATTTCATTTGCTAGCTTTTGTACCATTGGGTCAATAGTCACTGCAGGGGAGTACTCAGAAGATGAAGAGGATTTAATTTTATTAGGGTCTCTCCTTATCTTTCCTGGCAAGATAAGGTCATCTTCTACCTTAGTAGCCAAGTCCTAAGTAGCAACCAAGTCTACGTGTCTGGCCTATCTTAGTAAGAAACTCACTTTAGGTAGTTGTGAGTTGATGAAGAAGCATTTGAGATTTTGAGGTGTCAGCTGGGTGGCCAAGGGAATCCTGTGCCTCAGCTTGTCGAACCTAGCAATAAAATCTATCATAGGGTCATGAGGCTCCTTCTTCATCTGAGTGAGATGGGCTAGTAAGTCATGTGCATCTTCTTTAGGCTTGAATCTTGCTTTGAATTTGTCTTTCAAAGTGTCCCAATCAGTCACTGACCAAGCCTACAAGTGATAGAACCAGTCAACAATAGCGCCTTGTAGTGTCTCCATGAATAACCTGACCACTATATCTTCAAATTCCACCCCTATTACCTTGTAGGCTATGTTGAAAGTTGTAATGTGTTCATTAGGATGAACCTTCCCATCATCAAATAATTTAGGGAAATTATTCCTTGAACCGTTTGGAAGCTCATGCAGAGGTGGAGTCAAATTCAGGGGACCAAAAGAATTACCCCAGGGTCCTTGAGCCATGACTTGATTATGCAAAAGTGGGATCACTAATCTAGGTGAAGTTTGGGTAGGCAAGGCTCGACCAACAGTTCATCTAAGGTGAGATTGTGGAGGAAATGACTCAAAATTATTCTGCTGCACCAACTCAAAAGTAGGGTCTACAACACCTTGGGATTTTTGACCTCTGGTATATCGTGAAGTTGCCAGATTGTAGAACAAAAATTGGAAAATAGTAGGATTTGCTTTAGCTTAAAGTTTGAGACTTCAAAATGTGTGCTCTTTCCCTAGCAGAGTCCCCAAAAACTATTGGTTGAATATTTTGTCAATCAGCGTACTGATAAACAAAATAGGTCTGATCAGCCAAAGTAGGAAGATAAGTCATCCAAATGTGTAGTTTTACCACATTAGAAAGACATTGATCTCTCCTCTCATCAAGGGGAGGTTCCCTATAGGTATGTTATATATATATATATATATATATATATATATATATATATAAACATAAAATAATACTCATGGGTGGGACAAACCATCCATCTCTCTTCTTTTAAATATGATGCACATGAATCAAAGGAAAAACTCAGTGGAAATGACAGACAATACTCCTCTTCTTTCATAAGTACTATTTAGCAAACCACAAGAATACTCCTGACAGTAACAACAAAATGTAGCAAAGGATGCAATAACTGGCAAATCAAGATGCAACTCAAAGTCTTCACTTAGATTGCTCAAGAGTAAGATATGAAGGACAATGAGGGCACAAAGTTGCCTCAAGGTCCTTTTCATAGAAATAAAATGAAAACAAACTAAAGGCAATTATGGGGGGCACAAAGTCTCTCCATAGGTGACTCTTTAGGACACCTTCTTGACTATTGTCACTAATTCTGCTTATTGAATTAAAGGAATAGAAGATATATTAAAGAAAAAGACATAAGAACAATTTCCTCAATAACAAAGATATTACAGCACAAAGTCTAAAAAACCACTTTCTTTCTTATTCCAATAACAAAATATGATCGGAAATCTAAGCTCAAAGTCTCAGTAATGCTTTACCATTTGGGCAGAGTTTCATTCTAAATGTCAAAAAAGAGATCCTTATTACAATAGAAGAAAATCCCTTATATAGCCTCTTCAAGAAGAACTTGGGAACAATCAATACATCATTTTGCATTGGAATCTATTAAGAAGACATGGCAGAACTTAGGGGTGCTTTACCCATTTGATTTTATCAATGCAAGGAAATAAGTCATGCTTATTGAAAGTTGCAACTTCCAATGTTCACCTGGCGATCTGATCTTATCTTCATCGTTCCTCCTTGTCTGGTTAATTGAATCGGGTCTTGGATTTAGTTTATCGTTCTGTTCCTTCTCCACTTTCTGTTGGTCTTGGCTTTGAGATCTGTGATTGTATTTTGGTCTGTATGTTTAAAGGATCAATGGCTAATTCATTGTGTTGAATTTGACATTTTTGGGTGTGTCATTCCTTTGTCTTCTTTCAGATTTTCTGTTTGGCACTTTTCTAGATTGAATTTTCCCTTTCGGGCCCTAAGAAATGACCTATTTTGAGTTTGGAAGAGTCTCCTACAAGGGTATCTACCCTTCAAGCAGTATTTGAATGATCTTTAGGCTTCTTAGGGAAACTCTTTGAACTTTGGTGATGAACCAACTATTGAACCATTCCATTGAACCAAGGCTTTGAACCATTCTATTGAACCAAGGCTTTGAACCATGTGTTTGAACTAACCATTGAACCAAAGCTTTGAACCTTTTCGTTGAACCAAGACGTTGAATGAAATTTTGGTTCAACGGTTCAAACAAAGCCTTGAACCGACTGATGAACCAAAGAATGAATCAAAGTGTTGAAACTGAGTGGATGAACCAAATGTTGAAACAAATCATTAAACTGATTGATTGAACCCGCCTTTGAAACATTTGACATTGAACCAAAAGCTAAACCAAACGTTGAACCTGCTGCTGATGCTTGTCGATGGAAATTTTTTTAGAAGTCATGAAGCCTGTTGTACTTATAGAAATGAGCTTGTTTACAGTCTGTAGATTTCTGAAAAGCTTGAAAATTGAGGAATTGGAATGCTCGAGATAAAATTTGGAAAGGGAAGAGATAATTTTGGTCTGTAGGACCAAAATAATTCAAATGTTGTCCCAAAAATAGCTGATATTTTTGGGGGACAACATAGTGGAGGTATACATGGTATGTTCCTAATGAGAGGAACATTTTCTTCTTCCTCTTCTTATTTTATCTCCTTATAATCTACATTGAATATGATTCCATGTGTTAGTGGTGGTTGAGGCCTTCCAATGTCTTCTTTCTTCTTCTCTTTGTCTAGTCTCATTTCAAGCTCTATGTTATTCCTTGTTGCATTCTTGATAACTACCTCATCATTATAGCATCCTTGTAGATCCATTCATGAACCTTTTATTATTTCCTTTACTCTAGAGATATATTTTTCTTGAATTTTAATAGATGTTTTTCAATGACATTATTTGGGTCCCAAGGTTTGAAGTCATCCTTAGGCAATAGGTAGGAGTCCCTATACCTTGAAGCCATAATGATGTCATGACATTTTGTGATCTTAATACTCCCTAGTTGGTAAGGATTCTTATGGGGGACTATCTTCTTCTTGTTTTTGAATATGGTATCAACTCCATGAATAAGTTGATAGGTCATCTCTTCCTTGGCCAACTTCATAGGCACATATCTTGGTAACCTAAGAAGATCTACCAGTATTCCTTCCATTTAGATGACTATGAAATCTAAGTATATCTAGTAGCTTCCCATTTCCTTTAGTGTTTTTCTAGCCTCCATGGGAACCCTCAAAATCTCACACTTATTGATTTATTTGTAGATAATTGGGTAGAATTCTTATATAAATAGTCTAATGTTGTAACTAAAGTAGTGAATGTGCAATGCAGAGAATAATTGGGGCACAACTTTTAGTCACTCAAGGTACCATAAATTATGACATAATTGGGTAGTTTTGAAGGTAACATCTAGTGGATAACTCATCATGAAAAATGGGGAACCAAACTTTCAAGTATCATTAATTGCATATATCATATTATTGTTAATAATATCCCCAAGTGGGGGAATCTATTGATCCTCTAGGATTATCTATAGTAGCAAAAGAGTCTTTATGTATACATACCCAATATGTGCATTAAAAAATATTATATTTGGTAAGACCATGCTAATCTTGATTCCCTTAAAAAATTATTGAATAGGTATATTCCTTTGGTCATCCATGAAGACAACTCCCATCAAGTCGGTCACCCATCTAGCCAAGAACCTCTCTAGGGAATGCACCTCGTACTATTTTTTTATTTCACTCTAGTTATAGTCTATTTATGGGGAAGGAATGTCATAATATTTTTCAAATATATGTATTACTATGAAAGTGATCAGAGGCCCTTGTTTCATTGATTTGAGAAATCAATCTTTGCCATAAGCTAGGTCAGTGCATGGCATGACCTCTGGTTTAGATGCAACATTATAGAGACCAACAACATTGATGATAAGGATATTTGAGGCCAATTGGACTATTTGATGCATGGTCTCAAGCCTCATCCTTATCTACTTCCCTAGATTCTTCTACATTTAAGTAAATGTTATTATAATGAATGTCTCTTAATGTTATGGCCTCGAGTATGAATTCTATGTATTTGAAAACAATTAAATTGACATACTGGAATAAAAATTCATCATTTACAAAATAAATTTTCTTACCCAGAATGGAGGTACCTACATATGCTATATTTTCAATATTCTTGGTAATAACCAACGTTCGTTTAGTACCCTTCTACAACTCTCGATCTTCAACTGTTAAGCACATAATATACTGAGAGGGGGGGTGAATTAGTATATTATATATCTTATAAATCTTTCCTTTAACTAATATTCCACTTAATCAAACATTCAAGATATGCAATAAAACTCAAACAATAAACATCCACACAAGATAGAGAGAGACACTAGATATAATGTGGAAACCCAATGTGGGAAAAACCACAGAGAATCAATCTCAAATATATTCATGAGAACAACCCCATAGGATCACCATACCCCTTTGCCAAGTACAAACCTTAGCTTTAATTCATGAGCACCAACCCATAGGAGATTCAAACCCCTTTGCCAAGCACCAACCCAACACCTATTCGTGAGCACCAACCCACAGGAGCACCAACCCCTTTGCCGAGCACCAACCTAGTAACAATTTGTGAGCACCAACCCATAAGAGCACTAACCCCTTTGCCAAACACCAACTCAGCAACAATTCATGAGCACCAATCCACAGGAGCACCAACCCCTTTGTGTATACCACACACCTATCTCTCAATGTTTCTATCTCAACAAATGATAGATCAATACAACATCACCTTCCTCTCTCTCACTTTTGTTCTTCTAAGCTAGATATAACAAATACAAATCATCTCTCATAATTGCTCTTCTAATCTAGATATTACAATATCAAATCAACCTCTCACTTCCACATTACAAATGGCTACTCAAGCCTTTATTTATAGCTTTCCAAATGACCTTTGTCCTTCCCCCTTTGTGACCTTTCATTCCTCATGGAAAATGGCGCCAATCTTGGATGACCCTTCATATCCAAGCATTTGAAAAGTCATGTGGTGACCCTTCATGACCAAAAATTTCTTTCCCACTTTTTTCCTTATCTTTGGTGACTTTTCATATTCCTTTAAGTGTCCCTTCATGAGAAATTTTCCCATACTCTTTTGTCTTCACTTGGTGACTCTTGGTATTCCCCAAAATGACTCTTCATGGGAAAATGTGTCCCATCCTTCTTTTGTCTTTATCCCATGACTCTTTGACTTCTCCATGGGCCCTTATTTTGTCTCATATGCAACCAAAAATATATTTGTTAATATTAAATAAATATTAACTCATATTAGCCAAGATAAATAACATTAAATGCAATGGGGCCTTTATCACCAATAATATTAAACCTTTGACATCAATGACATTATTTCCAACAATCTCCCCCTTTGTCATTGATGGCAACCTCAATCCTAAAACTGCCATATCTTGTCACCTGCACATACCATCATCTGAAAACATACAGTAACTCCCCCTTATTGTAGTAACCTGTACCTATTCCCTATACCTATTTTCTACACCTATACCTATACTTATTATTCTCCCCCTTTGACATCAATGGCAAAGGGCCTACCTGGAGCTAACACTTAGCTCCCCCTCACTTGATGATGAATGCCAATGGCAGGAAGTAATAGAAATTAATCCCAACTCCTCTCACTGATCTTTGAATGTATCCTTTGATCGTGCCTTTGAGAAGATATCTGACAAAACATATACATTGTTCCCTGTCCTTTGAGCATCTGCAACCAATGAATCTTTTCTTCTAATCTCACAACCTTCAGCATGAAACCTTAATGTGTATCCTTGATCATAAATTTGACTAACACTCAACAAATTATGACTAAGACCTTTTACATACAAAACATTTTTAGTCTTAGTTCTACCATAATCCAAACTCAAAGTACCTTTTCTGGCTATCCTGGTAGTGGTTTTATCTCTAAACCTCATTGTACCACCATTAATCTTCTTTAGAGAAATGAACTTACTTTTATCTCCTGTCATATGCCTCGAACATCTGCTATTAATTAACCATGGCTGATCATTACCTCCCACATGCAAAGTTGTTTGCACCAACATAGAATCTTTAGGTTGTTTCTTCTGCCATGAACATGTTTAAACCTTCTTCCTGATGAATGGAACTTTGAAACTCTGATCCTTCTTCATTGAATCTGCATGAGTATTCTTTTCTTTCTCTCTAAAACTGTTAGTTCTTTTTCAACATTCTAATTTCTTATGACCATAATCATTTAAAACACTGCATATGCAAGAATCATTCTAATAGCCTCAAACCATAATACTAATGCAAAATTTTCTTCAAAAATATATTCCCTCAAAAGATATACAAATTAATCTGTCAATTCACCTTCTTTTCATGCAAAATATCCAAGACCCAATAACACCCACCATGCTTCAATTTTCTTAAAAGTGTCTCCTTGAAGCCTAGAAGAGACACCCCCACACAATAGGGTTCTAGAAATAAATCTCAGGAGATTCCCACATCTCCTCTGTTTCTTCCTTGATCTTCTTGTGTTTTTCTTTTAGAATCTGTTTAAGCATGTCTAACCTTTTTGACCTACTAACCTTATCATTTATGATGTTTTTCTTTTTCTCAACTTTTGTAACTATCTTATCTTGACAAAGCTCATGCTCAAATGTAACAAGATATTCTTTACAATCCTTCTTATCTGATTCTTTATCTACTATAGTAAGTAATTCATTTTCACTCTTAAACTCAACCTGATCAACCTTTACTATTTTAGGTCTCCAAACCTTTATTTGCCTCTTCTCATATCTTTTAGGGGCTCTGTAACCTTTGACATACTTTGAATATCTCTTTACTTTATTTTGGCATAATCTAGCAATATGTCCAACCTCATGACAACAAAAGCAAACAATATTTCTTATACCTTTTTCTTGAATGTGACTGAGATCTCCCTTTGACTGATTACTTCTCCTCATACAATATCTTGTCCTATGACCAATATTAAGACAAATAAAACAACGGCCATGAAAAGAATTTGAAAACTTGAAAGCATTGGGCTGCCTGATCGACTTCTTTGATTTTCCTTCAAAACCTGCATCCTTCTTTCCTTGGACTAATATTTCATGATCTTTCTCAACCTTGATTATAAACTTCTCATGATTATCCTTTAAAGAATCTAACTCAACCTTCAGCTATTTACACTCTTCTTCTTTTGATGTTAAAATTGAAGTTATAACCTCTAACTGATTTTTAATATCCTGAATAAATACCTTATTTTCTCTTACTTCTATAGCCAACTTAGAATCCAAGATACACACCTTTTCCTTAAGATCCTCAACCATAGATTTCAACTCTTGATTCTCCTTCTTTAGCTGCTTGGCCATCTGTGCTTTTCCTTTGATCTACCTTCAAGCTGTTAAACCCTTTTTAAAGGAACCTGCTCTGATACCAATTGTTAAGAATGAAATCTACTGAGAGGGGGGGGTGAATTAGTATATTATATATCTTATAAATCTTTCCTTTAACTAATATTCCACTTAATCAAACATTAAAGATATGCAATAAGACTCAAACAATAAACATCCACACAAGATAGAGAGAGACACCAGATATAACGTGGAAACCCAATGTGGAAAAAACCACAGAGAATCAATCTCAAATATATTCATGAGAACAACCCCACAGGAGCACCATACCCCTTTGCCAAGTATAAACCTTAGCTTCAATTCATGAGCACCAACCCATAGGAGATTCAAACCCCTTTTCCGAGCACCAACCCAACACCTATTTGTGAGCACCAACCCATAGGAGCACCAACCCCTTTGCCGAGAACCAACCCAGCAACAATTCATGAGCACCAACCCACAGGAGCACCAACCCCTTTGCCAAGCACCAACTCAGCAACAATTCGTGAGCACCAACCCCTTTGTGTAACCACACACCTATCTCTCAATGTTGATATCTCAACAAATGATAGATCAATACAACATCACCTTCCTCTCTCTCACTTTTGCTCTTCTAAGCTAGATATAATAAATAAAAATCATCTCTCATAATTGCTCTTCTAAGCTAGATATTACAATATCAAATCAACCTCTCACTTCCACATTACAAATGGCTACTCAAGCCTTTATTTATAGCTTTCCAAATGACCTTTGGCTTCCCCCTTTGTGACCTTTCATTCCTCATGGAAAATGGTGCCAATCTTGGATGACCCTTCATATCCAAGCATTTGAAAAGTCATGTGGTGACCCTCCATGATCAAAAACGTCTTTCCCACTTTTGTCCTTATCTTTGGTGACTTTTCATATTCCTTAAGTGTCCCTTCATGAGAAATTCACCCATAATCTTTTGTCTTCACTTGGTGACTCTTGGTATTCCCCAAAATGACTCTTCATGGGAAAATGCATCCCATCCTTCTTTTGTCTTTATCCCGTGACTCTTCAACTTCTCCATGGGCCCTTATTTTGTCTCATATGCAACCAAAAATATATTCATTAATATTAAATTAATATTAACTCATATTAGCCAAGATAAATAACATTAAATGCAATGGGGCCTTTATCACCAATAATACTAAACCTTTGCCCTTGTTTCATTGATTTGAGAAATCAATCTTTGCCATAAGCTAGGTTAATGCATGGCATGACCTCTGGTTTAGATGCAACATTATAGAGACCAACAACATTGATGATAAGGATGTTTGAGGCCAATTGGATTATTTGAGGCATGGTCTTAGGCCTCATCCTTATCTACTTCCCTAGATTCTTCTACATTTAAGTAAATGTTAGTGTAATGCATGTCTCCTAATGTTGTGGCCTTGAGTATGAATTCTATGTATTTGAAAATAATTAAATTGACATACTGGAATAAAAAGTCATCATTTACAAAAGACATGTTCTTACCCAGAATGGAGGTACCTACATATGCCATATTTTCAATATTCTTGGTAATAACCAACATTCGTTTAGTACCCTTCTACAACTCTCGAGCTTCAACAATCATGGTCAAGGTGTAATCTATGAATAACTCAAGATTTGTCATACTGGGAGATCATAGATAGAAAAGAGAGTAAAAATTTTTAGCTTCAAATTAAAATTGAAAGGATTATTTGAGCATCCTTTTGAAATATCACTTTGATTAATGCAATATAGATGGTGTTTCTAGTTCATGCCATATTAATGGTGAGCTTGTCAACTTTGCATGTGTTTGGAATAGCTTCAAGCTATTAATTTTAGCATTTAATTTCATTAGAATTCAAATTTATTTACAATTTTAAATTTCATCCACCATCAATTTCAGCTTTAAATCTAAATATTTCAACCTTTTGACACATGGCATGCCACCTCAAATATAGTTAGGCACTCGAAGGGCCTAAATATGACTAAATTGTTTAATCATCTTGAAGCATAAACATGTAGCACCCTATGATTACCTTAAGGGTTAATTAAAATGCATCTATGTGATAAATCATTCATATCCTACCAAATGGAATATTTTAATTTATGTTGAGCTATCAAATGGTGCATTTTAGTTTTGATTGGTTGTAAGGGTATCACGCATTGCTCTCATGGGAAATCAAAGCTTTTTCTTCACCAGGTGGCTCTCTCATGGTTATTTGTAGTTTTTTTTAGAATTAAAATACATAATAATGACATATGGTATCATTTCATAGGCCCAAGGTGGACATATGTCCCTCTCGAAGGTGATCTAGTGGATCTCAAATAAAAGTTGTCTAAGAATGACATCTAGCATCATCATAAGGGTAAAAAGAGGACATATGTCATTCTAATGGGATTTTATTTGTTCTTATACCACTTTTCAATTTCAAAAGGATCTTTAGACAACTATATACCATTGATCCATGATCAAATAGCCAGGTGATGTTAGATGTCTTGCTTGCAAGCTCTCACAAACTTTAGATGGATATAATGTGATGTGGACATCTATTGGTCTTAGATGAATTTAAAGGGGACATGTGTAAATTTAGAATATTGCTCAGGCCTATTTGGTCATTATTAATACATGTGGTAGCATCTCATGGGTGTTTGGATTGAATTGGTATGTGTGGGGGATGTGTGGTGGCTTGAATTGAATGGATTTGCTCACAAGGGATAAGATTATGACATGTAACCTCTAGATTTGAATTACAATAGCTAGTCCTCTTGCAAGCTCTCTAGATGATTCCATGTAGCTCATAAATATTTTTGGATTTACACCAAGTGTCTTTCATGGGGTATGATGAATCTCTAAGGTGTTGTGAAGCCTAGTGAGGTAGACACCTGACCTTGTTACACCATAGTCCAACTTTGACATACCATAAGGCATCATGAACTATAGATTTAAATTGATGTCCACCAAGATCAAGAGATAAGTTAAGTTATATTCCAAAATATTTCATAACCCATTTTGAACAAATTTAGACAATTTTAAATGCAAAATTTCATAAATAATGATTTAAAAACAACAATGTTAGTTATAAAAAATCAACAAAATTTGTTACATTAAAGTATGTTAGGGAGCTAGGTCATGCTTCCTAAGTATATCTTATTTGCACATCATTGAATCAATTCATATTTTAAACATTCATGGTTTGAATAAAAAATGAAGAACTTTGAATAACTTGTATATTGCTAAGTACTAATATATATTACAAAATGAATAATTAACCAAAAACTAGAAAAGTACAAGCATTTGAAAATTAAACCAAATACATATGCATTAGAATAATTTAACATGCTATAAATCTTGGGCACTTTATAAAAATTAATAAAGGAGTGTCCCCATTCTAGGAATAGGGGTAGTTGATCATCAACAAGTGCCTCACCTACACAAAGACATGTCAACTTATGAGTAACATTCTCAACATATCCAATAACCTCTAAAACATCTAACCAACATGAATATGTATTATAGTTATTGAAAAATATCCCCACATATATGGATCCATCCCTAATCCATGACAACACATCCCTAATCTCATTCTCACTTCTGCCTAGTTTTTCTCACTGTCTACACTAGTAGGCCTTTTAGTTATATGTCAACTTACATGACTAGTTTAGAACATATGAGGTCAATAACCTATTCAAAAAATACCATGAATATAATATAGAATTCTTAATATTCAACATCCATATATTTAGAAACTTTGACTTGGTCAACTCTGCTTGTTACAACAAATTTATGAGAAATAAAGCTTTTATTATAGGGTCCACTCACTCACATGAAAAACCAATACAACCTAGGGGGTATTGGGAGAGTAAATTACATGTTCAAATCATCAAACTAGGTCATACAATCAATTATAATCTATTTCCATCAAGATCTTCCATATTGGGTCAAAGTTAGGGTTTAAGAAATTCATAAACCACATTATAGTCTTAATGATAATTCATAAATCTTAGCCCCTTATTCTATAAATCAATGTTGAAAAATTGTAGATAAGACCCTTCCCCATAAACCATGAAGGAATTAGGCTCTCATCTATAGGTTACACATGCTAATGAGTACATAAAAATTCTTCTTGGGTTGAGAATCCTTCATTATGTGCATATAGGAAACCTCAAAACCACACTCCATGCCTTTTCATGTAAACTTTGACTTATAACTTGGTAAACACACTTAAAACAACATTTCATACCTTTTTTAATGAATACATACTCATTATTACCTTGGGAACGGATCCTAATACCCCATCTAGCAACCATATCTCTCCTTGCTTTCTAGGCCTTTAACTTACAAGTCACATTAGTCCTTGAAACTAACCTTCAAGCCTCTTTCCATGTACTAACCACCTCAATACATACTTAATCATCCTATCATATGATCAAAAACTTATTTTCATCCTTCAAAGGCCTTGAAAACACTTCATGGTACCTCATTGGGTTAGGCATGGTCTAGAACTAGTCAAGTTACATGTTAGGTATGTAGGTCTTACCCTTGTAGGCTCACCTTGAAACACACCTGAGTGATCTAATGCCTCATATGCATACTAAAATAACCCTATAATACCTATTATAACCTTTTTAATCCATCTCACCAAGTCACCATGCTCATACCTTCTCACAAGGTTCCTTCATGCTATGACTAATGTCACAATTGGGATTCTCAAGCACTTTGGGACTTGACAACTGATATTGAAAACACTACATGATTTTTTTATACCTTGATAACATGTCTTTCATGATCTTTAGATAATATCATACATCTATACATACTTTTTTATGCTCATCATGTATATTCCCATGATATGACTAAGTTTGTTATGACTAGGCTTTTCAAGACACCTAGTGCTCAAAACATGCTTACTTTGACCCGATCATCAAAACCTCTTTGTGAAAACATTGATATTCATCAAGCTGACCTAAATCATGAAATTTTCCTTACATTAATCATTAATTTTCCTTCAAATTCTCTCTCAACTAAAAGAGATTAGGTTGCCATAAAAGTCTCTCAAGTCACATAGTTTATATATCACTGACCACTCACTATGCATCTGCACATTGAAATCAATATCAACCTTATCCTTGACATAAATGACATCAATATTGACCTTAACATCAATGAAAACACTTCTCAATAAAATATCCCCTTGTCATTGATGGTAAATAATTCTTCAATCTTCTCTCTTTCATCTCCCCAAGTTGGTCAAACTCACTTCTTGGACTTTCTCCCCCTTTGACATTAATGACAAAAAATCAAGCATAATTTTCATATAGAGTCACACTTTCATATACTTACATAACTAAAACTTATTTCTATAATATCTCAACACATATAATATGAATCATTAAAGTAGCATACTCCCCCTTACTCCAACCATACCTCTTTGAGATGAATTTTGATTACAAAACCACTTCTCAAATCAAAACAAAATCAGTCACAAACATAAATAGTTCACCATCAAACCAAGAATCCATCATGATTATAATTCTTGAATAGTGTATCCATGAAGATTAATGGAGTTGCCACTTTTTATAGATCATTAAAACATTACAATTTCAAGGTATTCCTAGAGCTCCATTCTCTCATCTAAATGAATGTACTTCAATACCCTTTTAGGATTGATTTTCATTATAGGTTTGATCTCTTCATCATCCATTTGATCATCAATGTGGGATGATAACAAACATTCTTGACTTAATTTCACATTTGAAGCATGATATATCACAAAAAATAGTCCACTTGATCTTGTAGACTGATCATGACTCATTTTCATTATTTTTGGTTTCCAAACATTCATTTATCTTCTTTATATCACTCTAGAGGCTTCAAACCTTATATTTTGACTTGATGGCTTTCTAACCTCAATAAGATAGAATTTTAAAATCTGTACTACATCATAATAAATATAACAAACCACCTTATATATACCTCTTGACTAATGTGAGTTTTGACTCCTTCCATGGTCCTATGAATACTCATTCTTGGAGGGTCTTATACACTCTCTTGCTCTATGACAAAATTGATTACACACAAAATAGTAACCATTAAATAAATTGGCATACCTTGTAGCATTAGCTTTTTTGATAGGTCTTTCCTTGTTGACTTTCTTGTCTTCAAAAGTCTTCTCCTTGACTTGAGGTGCCTCCTTTTGGTCTTAATTGAAACCAAGACCTGTTTGGTCACTAGTAGACTTTTGACTACTCAAGATATCATTTAATGCCTCAAATCTATTTTCAAACTTAAAAAATGCCATCACCTTAATGGATGCTTTATTTAACTCAATTTTCAAGGATTCCACTTTAGTTACATACCTGATGCACTCTTCCTCTTTAGCCTTTAGGTTTGCATTGACTGCCTCCATATGTGCCTCAACTTGATTTATGATCTCATCATGCTCCTTGGAAGCATTACTTAGATTTTACCCAAAAAATCCAATATGTGCCTCATATTCCTTAACTAGTGCTCTTAGTTTGTGATTATTTTTACTTTGGAACTTCATTTCCTCTAGTATACTTATCAATTATGCTGCAAGATCTACTTCAACTTCTTCTTCATCTAATTCCACATCATCCATAATGCCTTTCCCACTTGAACAACCCTCTTTGGTTGATTCTATGGTCATAAACAAGGTTTCATTATGGTCATGTTCAGGTTCATGCTTTCCATCATCACTATCAGATTCACTTGAGTCACTTTCATTAAAAGGGTTATCTTTCTTAGTGTAGAAGCTTTTCTTGTTCTTGAATGTTCATTCCCTACCTTCAAACTTCTTGAACTACTTGATTTTATCAGGATTATAGGTATTTTTTCATCTCTATGATGTTCATCATGTTCTTAATCATGCGTAGAGTTATCCTTGTTGGTACATTTAGATGTAAAGTGACCAATCTTTCCATAGTTGAAAGATTTTAATGGAAACTTACCTTTGTACTTACCATATCCGAACCTCATCTTTCTTGCAAACATGGCTATTAATTGATCATCATAAACATTTGAGCATTACTAATCCTACACCTTCTTGGCTTTTAATTTCTTCTCAACTTTTAAAATTGATTCTTTTTTTGGAGGTCTTCCTTCATTGGTTATCATCTCATAGGTAGTCAAGATGACATGAAGCCCATCCATTTCTAGCTTGTCCAAATCTTGCATCTTTTCTACTATAGATACGTTAGAGTCAAACTTATAAGTTAATGATCTCCATAATTTTTGAAAAATAATAGATTATTTAACTTCTTCTCCCAATTCTCTAATGATATTTATAACTTCATCAACCTTCAACATGTAGGATGTAATGTTTTCATCTTCATTCATTTTTAGGCTTTCAAACTATCTTCTATGGGTCTACAACTTGGCTATATTTACCTTGGTTTAACATTCATATATGGTATTCAATTTTTACCATACATATTTGGTATATTCACATCGCTTACCTTCATAAGTTATTCCTTTTGTAGGCAACAAAGAATATCATTCATAGCTTTGGATTTGTTTTCACTAGCTTTCTTACTTGTTGCATCAGTTGGTGGAATAAGAGGAGCACTATAGCCATCCACAAATAATTTCCAAATATCATAAATTTGATACATCAAATATATAAACAATGGAGCCTTACTGGTACAAAAACCACCTTGAGCTTGTTGACTAGGCATTATTTCTTCTAAGATCTTGCTTTAGGCATTTAGACTTGATTCAAAGGACCAAACTTTAATAAAAAATGTTGGAATTACTAATATGCGGGGGGGGGGGGGGGGCGGGGAGAGGTTAAGTCAATATTAAAAAACTTTAAACAATCTTATTTAATAAATCATATATCATTTAGACAAACACATACATCTTAGCAATCATAAGCACCAATCCACAAGGGCATGAAACACATGAACACAATATATATGTGGGAAAAACTCAAGGAGAAGAAAAAAAATTGATTATAAAAATGGAATACAATCCTATAAGATAAAAACCAACTTTATTGAAGCACCAACTTCACATGGAGTACCAACCCCAACTAGTTAAGCACTAACTCAGCTAGGCTTTAGCAAGAACCCACTTGTAAGGAGGCACCAACCCCTTAGATGAATTGGTAATAACTCAAAAACATAAAAAAATTTATCACCTTCATAAAAATTTGTTGGTCATACAACATATGATAACATTCATATTTATCTATTTATACATACATATCCTTCTCAAACTGATCTATATCCTTCTTTGCTCAGTTAACCCTCTTCGTGACTTGGTTAGGTCATATGACCTTGATCCTCAAAATAAATATCTAAAAAATGTTCATAAATAATCCTATATCCTCTTCTTATGTTATAAATATCTCCTTATGTTCTAAAATATTCTTTCTTGTGCACTTACTGTACACACTCTCTAATATGCCTAAAATGCCTAGTATATATACAAGTTTCTTGTTCATATCCATATTAGTCATCCAATAACTCTTATCATCTTTGGTCAGCCATGTAATGGACATTATAACAACTCATATACATGTATAAAATGTGTTTTTAGTCCTTTTAGGTCTGACCTTCCTCAAATAGGCCTTATCTCTTCTTTAGGCCTCATAATGACCTAATCCCATTAGGCCTACTTAGCATACATTACCCTTTGATATTTTTGGAGAATATTCAAAAAATTTACATGGTAGAAACAAATAATATTCCATACCAAAATACCTGTTCTAATATCATCTAGGATCCATGTCATTTCTTAGCTCAAACCACTATTTGAATCACATCATTAGTACTAATTATATTAGGATTGTGCATACCTAAAAAGTTTGTCTAAAATAATTGAAGCATAAACACAATTTTTTCAAACAACCCTAGGGAAAAAAATAAAAAAATAATCATAATGAGCTTAGGTTCATCACCATGTGCATTTCACCTCAAAACTCAAGGCAAAAGTGCTCAAACCCTTCTCTATAAGGAGCTTACTTAGAACTACCAATTGATCTCAAAACATAATCATGTAACTTTGAACTTTTGACACCTGTAGGAACATGCCTAAGGTTTTACAATGCATCAATATGATCTTAAATAATCTTTAGATAAAATTAAATAAAAAATATCATAAGCACTAAAGACAACTATTGGTCTTACAGACCAATCTGTTGACCTTCTTTCTCAGTATCCTTACTCAACCATACAAGCCATTTGGCTTTGAAGTTTCAACCTATTACAATGACTATCAAAATTTCCTAAAAGAATGAATAGGACATATTTTTGAAAAAATAACATAATGTTAATTTTATGCTTCATATGAGGGCATAAAGCCTCTAACTCATCACTGTAACTTGCTTACCCAAAACTATCAATTTATCTTGAAACACAGTCATGATGATAATGACATTCAATATCTGTGTAGACACTTTAAAGGACTCATGATGTATTTTAATTATCATATTATACCATTAGGTAAATCTTAGATTTAAATATATCATGGTTAATCTATAATATCTGTCTTACAAACCAATCTCATAACCTTACACCTTCACTATCTCATTTGTACAAGATAGGTCAACTTATGAGCAACATTCTCAACATATCCACTAACCTCCAAAACATCTAACCAAAATTAAAATGTATTAAATGTATTTAAAAATATCCCCATGCATTTTTATCCATCCATAATCCATGACAACACCTCCCTAATCCCATTCTCACCTATGCGTAGTTTTTCTCACTGTTTGCACCATTAGCCCTTTTAGTGATAGGTCAACTTGCATGACTAGTTTATCACATCTGAGGCATATAACCTACTTAAAAACCACCATGTAAATAATATATAAGTATCAAGCTTAAACCTTCATCCATTTAGCAACTCTAATTTGGTCAACTTTACTTGATATAATAAATTTTTGAGAAATAAGGCTTTTTCTATAGGGTCCATTCACTCACATGACAAACCAATGCCACCTAAAGGTACCTGGGAGAGTAAAATACATTTTATAGTCATAAAACTAGGTAATATAATACATTATGAGCCATTTCCATCAATATATTCCATATTGGGTCAAATTTATAGTTTTAGAGAGGTTTAAACAACCTTACAATCTTAATGATCATTCATAAAGCTTAGCCCCTTATTCCAAAAACTAATGTTTGGAAATTTGAGATATGACCCTTCCCCATCTACCATTAATGTATTAGGTTATCATGAATGGGTAAAATTTTCTAGTGAGTAATTTAAATTTCTTCTCAAGTTGAGAATACTTCATTTTATGCACACAAAACACCTCAAAACCCCATTCCATGCCTTTTCTTGCAAACATTGACCTTAGACTTGGTCAACACACTTTAAAAAAATGATATACCTCTATCAATGCATAATTACTCATTATTTACTTAGAAACACATCCTGATGCCCCATTTGGACACCATCTCTCTCTTTACTTTTTAGGCCTATTGAGGTCAACGTACCCCCATTTCTAAAAAATGGGGACCCTTGTGACAAATTATGAAAATTTATACCTTAAAATTGAAAACTCACTTGATCAGAGTATCACTGGCATGTTTGCGCATCATTTTTATTTGAAGATCATACATACCTAGTTTGGTTAGAGCATTTTCACATGATTATGGTTTTATCTTGTGTATAATTTCTAACATTGGATCTCTATGTTTTCTAATTATAGGTTTAATGGAGCCCTCCTTGAGTTGATTATGTCTATGTTTTATGATTTAAATGTCAATTTATTGTTTTACTAGCCCTTATTCTATTGAAAATAAAATTGAATTTATGTCTGAGCATCTTGAAACTCTCAATGAAATTACCCTGGCTTAGGCTCCTTGGTGTAAATTAAACTTTGGTAGAAATAATTTATGCAGGAAAACTTTAAATATGCCATGAAATTAGTTTAATATATATACTAAGTTTTAGTTATGTTTATCAACATGACCAAACCTTAGTCTAAATTTTATACTTGGTCCTTTTTATGTCTCGTGACCCCTCGGTCTATTTGATTATTAGTATGGTCTAACTATTGCAAGGTCTTACTGTTCAAAACTTAGCTTAAAGATGTACCCTAAATTTTTAATAATAATTACTAATATAATTAAACCTTAAGTTAAAACATTATGCTAGGTCCTTATATTATTCATGGGGTCCCCTTTGTTATGTCTCAAAACTTAGTTTAAATGCTCCTAGCCTAAGGTTTTAATTCATGTTTATTAACACAAAACCAAAACCATAGTCCATAAATTTTAAGACTAAGATTGAATTAAACATTTTGCATCTATGTAGGATCAATGAACCATGTGTGCTTAGATAAGTTGATCTAATGGAGTGAGATCAACAATGAAAAGGCATAATCCAAGACTAAATCCCAAGCATATTTTGGAGATCAACAACTCACTTTCACCTAGATGGACATGATCCAATGTAATGAGATGAATTAAGAATTTTTAACATAGCTATGAAGGCCTACAAGACCACCACATGGAGAAAAGGTATTTCCCAAAAAAATTGATAGAGTGTAGAGTGAACCATAAAATTACAAGTGGCAAGCTCAACAAGGAGTTCTAAGAATGTGTTAAAAATTAATGGTCATCCACACTTCAAAGATGTATGTGTAGATGTTAAATGATGGTCACATAGATGTTAATTTTAAACTCAGAAGAGAGTTTCAAGGATGTAATTAAAATTGATGGTCACATGGATGTCAAAGATGTTCACATGAACATCAAATGATGGTCATACAGACATCAATTTTAAGATAGTAGAGAGTCTTGAGGATGAGTTTAAAAGTGATGATCATGTAGACATTAAATATTTTCACATGGATGTCAAATGATGGGTGTGCAGATGTTAATTTTAAGATAGCTACCTAGATCCAAATAATCTAAATATCTACATTTCATGTTGATTCGTACAAAAAGATCAGGTGCTATGAGATCAAAGCTAAATTTTCAAAGGTAGTAGTCATATTTTAAATAGTGATGAGCATGGATACCATGATGATGCCACACAGGTAAAGAATGATCAATCTAAGGATATCATGCACTTGTGGGAGACAAAGTAATGCCCTAGCAAGGCACAAAGACCCTAACTAAATCCTGTGAGTGTTATGATTGACCTAAAAGGAGTTAAATTATTTCTTGTATGAATATAGTTCAACCCATAATCCATTGGTTAGAAATGTAATTGGATTCATAGAAATGATGGTTCAGAAAAGTGTTCCAAAAACATGAGAAAAGGGCCCTAGAAAATAGGGGACCTCTCCATTGACCTCAAGTAGCTTGAATATAAGATAATGTATGTATTAAGTAGCTTGGTCAAGGACCTTAGTTCATTCAGATCCATAGGCCTCATCACTAATGGAGAGTTAAAGCATAGTGCTACCCTAGTCACATAGGAAATGAAGAATAGGAACCAAAGAAACCTGGGATGCACTTAGTAGGGTCATAGATATGATTCTAGTTGTAAAGGAGAGTTCTAATGAAGCTAGAAGTATTAAAAGACAATATCAGAAATAATGAAGACTCTAGCAACATAGAAGGTTTTCAAATTTAGTTAAATTAAGAATATTCTTATTATAGCTGAGCATTATATATTTTGAACATGAAATACTATTTATAAAAAAGCATGTGTAGTTTGTCAAACACATTTCCTATATATCAACCCATTAGAGAAAATATAGGGTATTTTAGAATACAACATAAAGGACACCTATCCTATTCACTTATAGTCTTGTGATTGGATATGATTGAACAAAATAATTCCTTGCATTTTATAAAAGAAGTATTATAAATTTTAAAAAGGGTAGTTCTTATATCCAAAATCACTTTGTAAACTTTTGAGCAAATAATACAAGCATGGAATTTTGGAAAGTTTGTCCATATTTATTTGTCTTTTGTTATCATGGCTTCTCTCTCACTTGTTTGTTTTGACTTCTAGATTTGAATAGTTCTTATGAATTCTTGGTGTGCACATTTAATTTTAGAGATATTAACTTATGATAATGATATGTTGACTAAATTTTCTTAGGTTCATTTTATTTTCTTACTCTTCTTTCACTTCGGCTAATGTTGTTTGCTTGCAGGGGCAAATCTTTAAAATGAACCAGGTTCTTATTTGCACTATTTCCACCTTCCTTAGGAGTTTTTATGATGTGTGATAGGATTTAATCTTATGCTACTTCATGTTATACATTGTTTAAGTGTATGCCTAGATGATATTTGAAATTTGTCATGATATTTGGAATGAAGATCAACAACATCTCTTTTTTGCCATACCCTTCCTTCTACTCCTTTTTTAAATAGTTTACTCTAGTTTAATTATCATTATAAATATCCGTATTAGATTTTTTCCTAATCATAATTCACTATTCTTAGCATAGATACTTCATATTTTTCATAGATATGTTATTTGGCCACAATGGTTCCCGACCACTAAATATTATAAATATTTTGAAATTGTCACTTGTTCTACCTATGTTCCATCAAAGATAATAGGATTATCACAACATGTAACTCATGCATTGATTTCATAGGTATTATAAAATGAGAAGTGTTTCGTAAACACTCTGAGCACCTATGGTACACTTTTAGGCATCAACAGGAGGAGCTTCACTAGTGATAAAGGAGGGCCTAAGTAGATCTTTGTGAATTTGTAGAATATTTGCTAATTTTAGTGTGTTTTGATCAAATATTGGTATATTATTTTCATATTTGTGTTGTTTTGAGCATAATTATGTATAGATAATTGACATTTCTGGCATCAAACTAGTCTTTGGGCTCCCTTTAGCCAAAGATCGATATTATTTGAACATCTATGGATATTCTTGAAAAGGTAGTTCATGTTTTGTGTATTCCTCATGTTTAAGGTTAGTAATAGAAACTTTGTACAAAGATTGACTGGTTTTTTTCAAATTTGGGTTTATTCTATCTTAGAGTAAAGATCCCTCTCATTCATCAATCTAGAGATATATTTTAGCTTATTTGGTTAAATATGGTCATGATTTACATGTATTTGTGCAAAATTGGCTTAATGTGCAAAATTAATCATTATACTTTACAAATATCAATTTGATGCATCATATTTTAAATAGGTTTCAAGATCACAAGCTAGAATTTCTAAAAGTGAGACTAAGGTGAGCATAAAATTTCAAGGTCTCAACCAACTTCACCAAGTCAAGGTGCTCACGTGTTCAAGGAATGGCTTGGATAGTTGGTTATTAAATTAATCTACTAGGTATAATAAATGATCTTCCTTGAAATAATGAAATGTATTTGCCTTCTTTTAATCCTAATAATGTTATCACAGCTGAAGAATATATTAGATCTTTCAAAGTTGATTTAAGACTTCTGAATGTTAGTTATGAGGATGTAAAATGTAGATTGTTCCCATTTACTTTCAAAGATGCTGCATATGAATGGTTTCACAACCTTAAAAAGTACTACATAGCTATTTGGGATGATTTAAAAAAAAAATTATTGATTAATTTGGTAAAATCATTAGTCCATCCATTCTGTATTAGTAATTCAACACTGTTAAGAGAGATTTGAGTGAGACCATTAGAGCCTTCAATGCTAGATTCTAGAAGCTATATAGCAGTACCATAGTTCCTTATAGACCTAATGAGGATTTATCCTTAGATATTTACAAGGTTGATTTGGATCCCATGACTTTTGTGTTCCTTAAAAGGTTTGTTAGAGTCATAAACACATTGGCATTGACTTATGATTAAGCTATAATAATCAATGATCAAACGTAGCCTCAAGTTTAGCTTTCATATGATATCCCAAATATTAGTTCCAATTTTATATCACTAAATATCATTCTTAATGCCAATCAGACACAAATCTTGAACCAATTACTCTTAAACTAGGCCCATCTTGACTAGACTTTAGGGTTTTTAAATAATGCTACAAATGGATTTCATCCAAAATGATAGATATATTTAGTACCCACTAGTAATAAACATCAAGTTAATAACTTATAATAACCAAATAATGAAGATGAATCCATACTTAAGATTTTTCAAAAATTGATCACTGATTTTCTTCAATTATAGAAATAAGTGGGAAAAAATGGGGAAAATTTTGACAAGGGTTACTCTTTTCAAAGGTTTAATAGGCCTACAAATAAGTTTCATGATAATAGTAATAATGGATCATCTAAAAATATACAATTGAATTTATGTGATATATATTTGGTTGATCATTACAATGTTTCTGAAACATCTCAAGGTGAAAGGGATAAAACTAAAATTGTGCCTATCCAAGACAATACTAGAGGGACATCTAGATTTGCAAGGACATCTCAATGTTTCATGATAGAGGATTTTGATTTTCCATTTAAAGAGGAAATTGAACCTAAAGATGCTCTAGAAGAAGGAACAACTATTCAAGATGAGCAACCCCATGAACAAGATCATATGCAAGCTATAACCTCTTTTCAGAAGATAGTTGTGAGTATAATTCATATGAGGAAATTGATGGAATAGAGGATACTACTAAATAATATGACCATGGGAAGAAATTACACCAAAATTTTATTGAAATAAATTGAGATATTCCAAGGGAGAAATGATATCCTAGAGGTTCCAAAACTAGATGAGCTAGAACTCAATTGGGTAGAAGATCTACCTTTATTCACTAAGGATGAATATGAGGTGAACATGACAAATTAAGAATTTCCATATGACTTCATCAAAAGGCCAATAATATGGAACTATCATGGTAAGATTTTAGATGAGTGTCATTTATTTGATCAACATGAAGAAGCCTTTTGGGGTGACTTGGAATATTTCTTTACAAAGATGGGTAGTCCATGTCTACCTTAGAAATAACCTAATAAAGACACTAGTATAAGGATACTAGTCAAGATACCATTATTGAGTGAAGATGATATAATCCACTATCTATATATGGATGAAGTAGAACTAACACTCTTACTATAAATTAGAAGAATTTGCGAGGAAGATGATTGGGTTTTAAACCTATATCTTCAATCCATGTACTAGATAGTGGAGGAAAGAAGTCAAGATACATCATATGAAATTCATGAACACACAAGTGATCCCATATGCAGGATGTCATCAAAATAAAACATTCATGTTTCAAGATTTTTTACTAGACTAAATAACTTTCCATTTGATCCTGGAGTTAAGTAATTTATGTAGTTCATGTAGGGCTTACTTTAGTTTATTTCTTTTTCCTTATGTCTTGATATTTTCCTTCATGTCCCTTAATCATACATAGTGCCTATTTATATTTGTTTATTTTCTCTTGCTTTGTTCCTTGATTTTAAATAAGTCCTCTTGGACAATTATCAGCTCAAGATTCAACTGATTACTCAAAGACACTCCATAATTTAGGAATGCATGTATAAACTTTAGATGGTGGTTGACCATGGATTTAAAATGTATGCTTGTAGTTATGATTTTGAGAAACTAGTAAGGACTTGTGAATAAGTTAAATATCCTATAAGATCTTAAATATTGTTTTAATCCAAAATTAGTTTTAATAAGGATTGCACATGTAGGGTGAAATCTTGAATTATTAAGACGTAGTCATTTTTACACTTAACAAACATTATTGCCTAGGATAAAGGTTGTAATCATAAGTGATTGTATAAAGATCAAAAATTTGACCAAATCCCTAAAACCTAGTTAGCTTGGCTCCAAATCTTTTCTATAAATCTAAAAATGACCTAAAAAAATACAAAAACAAGACCTTATTTCAAAAAAAATCAAAAACTTTATAATAAAAAATGATTTAGGTAATATCCACTGAAGCTATGGACCATGGTTGGCAGTGGATCAAGCCCTTGAGTGGATCAAAAGGTATCTTTATTAGGGATATGTTTGCCTAGCTGGCATCAGAGTAATGTCCAAGCCTTCCTTGAGCTAAATCAAGGTTCTTAATAAATATCCAAACATGTTATAAGTCAATGTTATTGATCAAAGCCATGAAATCTAGAAGTTTTTCTCTAAATCCCATGGAAAACAATAAGTGGAATCAAAGCACACACACAACATGACTAGATTTTGATGTTTGATCCCAATTCTACATCGATCTAAATAATGGTGATTGATCAAGTAGAATAGATAACTAAGTTATTAGTATAAATTAGAGTCTCTAAATTCTAACATATTTCTATGTTCTTCCTAAAAGTCTCTATTTTTTGAGGTCAACATACCCTCATTTTTTAAAAATGGGGAACCTTATTAAAAATTATGAAAATTTGTACCTTAATATTGAAAATTCACTTGATTAGAGTATCACTAACATGTTTACACATTATTTTTATCTAAAGATCATCCACACCTAGTTTGGTTAGAGCATTTACACATGATTTTGGTTTTCTCTTGTGTATAATTACTAACATTGGATCTTTGAGTTTTCTAGTTGCAAGTTGAATGGATCCCTCCTTGAATGGATTAATTTTGGGGTTTCTAATTTAAATGTCAATTTAATATTTTACTAGCCCTTGGTCTATTGAAAGTCAAATTGAACTTATGTTTGAGCATATTTAAACCCTCATTCAAATTACCCTATCTTAGGCTCCTTGGTGTAAATTCAAATTTGGCAGGAACAATTTACATAGGAACACTTTAAATTATCCATGAACTTAGTTTAATCTTTATATTAAGGTTTATTTATTATTATCAACACGACCAAACCTTAGTCTAAATTTTATACTTGGTCCCTTTATGTCCCATAACCCCTCATACTATTCAATTATTATCATGTTCTAACTAATGCAAGATCATATTAATCAAAACTTAACTTAGAGACGTAGCCTAAATTTTAATTGTATCTATTAATATGATTAAACCTTAGGATAAAATATTATGTTAGGTCCTTCTATTGTTTATGGGTCCCCTTTGTTATGTCTTGAAACTTAATTGAAATGCTCTTAGCCTAAGGTTTTAATTCACATTTATTAATGTGAACTAAAAACCATAATCCATAAAATTTATGACTAATCCTGACTTGAAATTTTTGCATCTATGTAGGATCAATAACTTGCATGTGATTGGATAAGTTGATCTAATAGAGTGATATTAATGATGAAAATCCACAATCCCAGACTAAATCATGATCATCTTTTGAAGATCAACAACTCGAATTCACCTAGATGAACACGATCCAATAAAGCAAGATGAAGTAAAAAATTTCAATGAAGATTTGAAGGCCTATGGGACCACCACATGTCATAAAATCATTTCCTAGTATAACTAAGAGATTATAGAGAAAACCATAAAATGATAAGTGGCAAGATTAATAAGGATTTCGTAGGACATGTTTAAAACTCATGGTCATGCAAACATCAAATGATGGTTATGTGGACATAAATTTTAAGATCATTAGAGAGTGTTGAAGATGTATTTAAAATTGGTGGTTATGTGGGTGTTAAATATGTTCACATGGAAATCAAATTATGGTTACATAGATGTCAATTTTAAGATAGTAGAGAGTCCTACGGATGAGTTTAAAATTGATAGATGCACAGAAGTCAAAGACATTCATGTGAATTTAAAATGATGGGCACATAGACATCAATTTTAAGATAGTTGTCTAGATCCAAATAATCTAAACATCTACAATTTATGTTAATTTTTACAAACGAATTGAACGATGTGAGATCGAAGCTAAATTTTCAAAGGTAGGGGTCATATTTTGAAAATGTGATGACCATGGATGCCATAGTTATGCCATGAAGGAAAAGTGTGATCAATATAAGGATCTCATAGACCTGTGAGAGAAATAATAATTCCCTAACAAGGCACAAAGACCTTAACCAAATCTTGTGAGCATTATGATTAACCCAAAGGGAGATGAATTATCATCTGTATGAAGATAGTTCAACCTAGAATCCACTAGTGAGCAATTTAATTAGATTTGAAACAATGATAGTTTAAAAAAGTATTCCAAAGACATTAGAAAAGGGCCTTAGAAAATATGGGACCTCTCCATTGACCTTGAGTAGCTTGAAGATAAGATAGTATATGTATTAGGTATCTTGGTCAAGGACCTTACTTCACTCAGATCAATAGGCCTCATCACTAATGGAGATTTAAATCATAGAGCTACCCTAGCTAGAAAAGAAATGAAGAGAAGGAACCAAGGAAACTTGGGATACACTTAGTAGGGTAATGTATATGATTCTAGCTACAAAGGAGAAGTCTAATGAAACTAAAAGCAAAAAAATATAGCATCAAAAATAATGAAGACTCTAGCAACACAGAGGATTCCCAAATTTATTTGAATTTAGAATATTCTTCTTCTAGCTAAGCATTATATATTTTTAACATGGAATATTCTTTCTTAAAAAATCATGTGCATCTTGTCAAACACATTTCCTATAGGTCATCTCATTAGGAAAAATATAGGGTATTCTAGAATACAATAGATATTATTAATTGTGATTGGATATGACTGATTGACATACTTACTTGCATTCTATAAAAGGAGTATTGTCAATTTTAAAAGGGGGGAGTTCTTAGAGCCAAAATCACTTTGTAAAATTTTGAGCAACTAATAAAAGCAAGGAATTCCAAAAAGTTTATCCAAATTTGTTTGTCTTTTGTTATCATGGCTTCTCTATCTCACTTGTTTGTTTTGACTTCTAGATTTGAATAGTTATTATGAATTCTTGGTGTGCACATTTAATTGCACAAGATTTTAACTTGTGATAATGTTATGTTAATTGAAATTTCTTAGGTTAATTTTATTTTCTTACTCTTCTTGCATTTGGGATAATGATGTTTTCTTGCAAGGGTAAATATTTAAAATGAACTAGGTTCTTGTTTACATTATTTCCACCTTATTTAGGAGTTTTCCTGATGTGTGATAGGATTTGAGCATATGATAATTCATGTTATACATTGGTTGAGTGCATGCCTAGATGACATTTGAACTTTGTCATAATATTTAGAATGAAGATCATGATATTTGAACTTTTTTGCCCTACCCTTCTTTTTATTATTTTTTTAACAAATTCACTCTAGTTTAATTGTCATTGTAAATATCCATCTTATATTAGTTCTTGATCATAATTTACTATTCTTAGCATAGATACTTCATATTTTACATAGATCTACTATTTGGCCATGGTGGCTCCCAACCACCAAATATTCTAAATATTGTGAAATAAACACTTGTTCTACCTCTATTCCATCAAATATAACAATATTATCATAACTTATAAATCATGTATTGAGTTCATAGGAATTCTAAAATGAGAAGTGTTTCTTAAACACCCTAGGCACTTGTGGTACACATTTAGGCATCAACAAGGCCTTTGACCTGCAAGTCACATTAGGCCTTGAAAATAACCTTCAAACCTCTTTCCATGCACTCACCACCTCTCTCACAAGCTCAATCAACCTCTAAAATTCTCAAACACTACTTTTCATCCCCAAAAGGCCTGAACAACACTTTATGGTACCTCATTGAGTCAGGTAGGGTCTAGAACTAGTCTAGTTGCATGCTAGGTCTATATGTCTTCCCCTTATTGGATCACCTTGAAACACACTTGAGTGATCCAATGCCTCATATGAATACTACCTCTTAAGTCTTTGTGCATCCATCTCACCAGGGCTTTATTCTCATACCTTCTCACAAAGTTCCTTCATGCTATGACTAATGTCATGATTAGGCTTCTCAAGCATTTTGAGATGTGAAAACTAATATTGAAAACACTACATGATGATTTTATACTTTCCCTCATGCCTTTCATGCTCCTCAAATAATATCATACATATGTACATATTTATGCTCATCATGCATATGCCCATGATATGACTAAGCTTGTTATGACTAGGCTTCTCAAGACACCTAGTGCTTAAAACATGTTTACCTTAACCTGATCATCAAAACATGTTTGTGAAAACACTGATAGTCATCAATATGACCTGAATCACGACATTGTCCTCAAAGTAATCATTAGATTTCCTTTAAATTCTCTCTCAACTAAAAAATATTAGGTTTCCTTCAAATTCTCTCAAGTCACATACTTTATATCTCACTGACTACTCATTATGCATCTACACCTTGACATCAATAATATCAACCTTATCTTTGACATTAATGACATCAATATTGACCTTGACATCAATAATAACACTTCTCAACATTATTTTCTTTCATTTGTTTTTGGTCATTTTTTAGCAGTATACACTATACATTTCCAAGGATTGGAAATGTATATTGTATGCTTCTAAGATTTGGGCTCTTTTCATCCATTAAGAGTCCTAAGTGGTCGAGGTTCCTATTTTATAAATAATTTCAAAAGATTTTATTCTTGAAATACCTATTTCAATTATATCAAAAATCTAATATAATAAAAACATATAAAGAATAATATCTCTCAACATTATATATATATATAAATATAAATACTTATTCTTAATACCTATTTATCACCACATATTTTTAATTTAATTACAACCAAAAATTTAATAAAAACTCTTTATATAACTTTTTTCAAAAAAAATTATTTACTTATACAATCTACCAATCAATATTTAAACAATATATAATCATTATTAATTTCATACATATATATATATATATATATATATATATATATATATATATATATATATATATTCAAAAAGATATCTAAATTCTTATCTAATCACAGTAGCCTTAATATCCTTAATGAAATCAATAATTACAAATATCTTGTGAAGAATAAATGAGACAAGATGGGCATGCACCTAACTATTGTGCATACGTACCTATATACATTATTGGATAACTTGTCTCTACAACAATTATATGTGTATAAGATAAGCCCATTTATAGGAATGGTTATTGGTCTTGGCATGAAGACCCCAAAAAAGTGAATATAATTAAATGCCAAGTTAATGTCTTGTAATCCATTCGAATATAAATGAATTTGTTTCCAAAGCATACGAGGATTTGGGTAAACAATATCAATTTTAGAATCAACATGTTCAAAGGAACCAAAATTCACTTAAGCAAATTAGCACACAAGAAATAGTATTTATAGAATAAATGCCATGGTTTACTCATCAATACATAAAAGAAAGAAGTTTTAAGAGCTATGGATCTGAAATGGGATTTTTTTTTTAATATTGTAATATTTTGTTAAAAAATTAAAATTTTCGTTCATTTTCCAGTTATCTTGATGGTATAATTTAATGATTTCACCTTATTTTCATTGACCTACTTTAATTTCAGTCATTTTCTTTTTACAACAATTATTTATTTGAATAGTTTGTTCTTTATTTTTCTTTATACAATTATATTTTATAAATTTATTTATTATGTTTTAAAAATAAAAATAATTATTTATTTAATTATATTAATTTATTTAACTAATTTTAAATTTCAACTCATAAAATTCTATAAATGAACATGATAATATTAAAAATTAAACATTAAAATATGATGTATTCCTTTATTTGTTCCTTTCTTATCTCAAAATGATTTTATTCACTTATCTTGGCGAGGAACCCGTGCCATAAATTTCAAATTTCTTGACACAATTCCAAATATAAATGCCAACCCATCACATTATGCCATTGAAACAAATTCCATTGCTATCGGCTCTACCTTTGACACCATTCTTGTGAATTTTTATGATATTAATAATCATCAAAACTTTGGAAGTGTTGACGAAGAATAACCAACTAAACCTTCAAACCATGTTGGAGAAGTGCTAAAAAATGAATAGCATGAATTCGATGAAAAGATAAGTGAATTCAATGAACAATATGTTCTTTATTACTCTTTTCATAAATTTATTTTTTTAAATTGATTTTATGTTTTGAAAATGAAAATTAATTATTTTTTAATATATTATTCTATGCATTTAACTTTAAAGTTTTAGCTCATTCAATTTTTTTATTTTATAATAATTTTATTTCTATTTAAAAAATAAATGTGTTAAATAATGTCATCTAATATTTTTCCTTTCCCATGAATGACATTATTTTTTTTACATTACACCTCCACTTAATGGGTGAGGGTGGTCATTCCCCACCTAACCCATGGGTTGGAAGACTACATTGTCATCCTTACTTCTTTCAATATACAATGGGGATCAGGGTTGGTGGCATTACTTCCAATGCTTTTCCACTTCTTGTTTGATTTATTTTTATATATAAAAACATTCTTTGGATGTCCTTCCCTTACCCAAAATTTTATTAAATAATTTTTTTTTGAAATTATTATTATATAATTAACTTCCAAATGAGACTTCAAGCCTATAAAATCTATATACACTTATATTTTTATTATTAAACTTTCAAAGGCTACTCTTATACATATAAGTGCATGCATGTATGTGTTAAAAAAATCCCTTGAATAAAAAAAGAAGTATTAATGGATTATTTCACAGACCAGTATACTTTCTTCTCATGCAGGTTTTCTCTTATTCTTTTAATAATGCTTTTATATAAAGGATCCTCATGGGATTTCTTCTTCATCCCATATATTTAAATATGGTTATTTTATTTGTTTCATATAGCCTCTTATATCTTTTATCTCAAATAATATTTTTTATTAATATACTTTCTCTCAATTCCAAGCTCTACTTAACCATCTCATGTAATTTATTTTTCTTTGTAGTATAAGTTTATTTTTAAACTTATAAATCTTTACTTAAGTTTATTAATTTTAATATGGTTTATTTTGGTTCACAAGATTTCACTATGGAAGAGGATAAAGGGAATATTTTTATTATATACAATATTTATCTTGTTTAGGTCTGAAAAAGAGCATTTAACTCCAACAGAGCATGCCTCTATCAAGTAACTAGGTGTTGGAACCCAAAATGTATATTTAGGATTCTTGGTGTAAACTACAAATATATAATAATTCTAATAGTGTTTTTTTGGTCTCCTAGATATGTTTTTTAGTGTCCTTTCCTTAAATTTCATCTTTTCCACAGCTAAAGTTCTCATTATGGGAAAGTTTTATTCACACAGTCTCCTTTGATTAGAATTTTATTATCACATAGTATTCTAAGTCCAATGCATGTTTTGATCCTCTTAGTTATTGACTAATTTTATTGGCCACACAAAATAGTCTTTGTGATTTTAATTTTTTTTTGGGCATATACTTAGTTTGGGATCACTTTATCAAATCTAACTCATGTGATCAACTTCAAAAAATTAACCCTTAAGTTCACTTAAAAAAAATGATT